>QLPI01009755.1:0-21180 GCA_003314275.1 Chroogomphus rutilus
AGTTGGTCTGCTGACGGATGAAACTAGTCATTGAGCCCTCGGGCACCGGTAACCTCACAGTCTCTATGTTCTGGAGGACGGAAGGAAACAGAAGCAGAGTGGACCCCGTGGATTTAACAGCTCTGAGATTACCTGTAAATCGTCTTGGGAATATCATAGGGGGACTTGGGAATAGCGAACCGCTGTCATTAGAAATCCGGGTGAAACCTCTTGTATATCTTGACGATCTTAGTCTCCAGTATGATCCACTGGATGGTGTGTCCCTGATAGCCAAGAGATGTATTAAAACTGACAACCAAGGTCGACCAAAAAAATAAAAATAAAAAATACAAAGCCCAGAACACATGATCGATGAGACACAAACCAGTAAGATAATATACAGATCCCCGGACACAATTAACGATGACGTACAAAGCTCCAGACACAAGAGAAAGATAAAACAGACTACCAAGAAATATAATCTACAGGACAAGTGTGATTTGCGCACACAGTCGGTTTTTTATTCCAGCGAACCTGCGGTTGAGTTTAGCAAACAGTTTGAACATTAACGGATAATGGCTTACTGGAAATGTTGTCTGACATTGTTCAAGAACTGGTATGTTGCTGGCCCTGTGCTAGCCTGTGAACTCTGAACAGGGCTGGACGGCGGAGATGGGAGGTGGAATCAAGTAATGCCAAGCTTCCCTAAATCATCTACAATCCCGTTCAGCAATGAATGCTAAAGTCCTGGGTGGTATTTTGTTCAAGTGAATTATTGGACCGCAGGAGAAGCACCCCAAGGCATCTTTGATACCAATCTTTTGGTCTGGTCTGGCCCTTGGGCAATTCCATTAGATTTTGGCCTATGATACATTGAAAAAAGGAACATACTTTTTGGTATCACGCGGTACTCCGAAGTGTCTTGACCAATGGGTGCCAGGGGGCGGTGAATGCAGGCAGTGACGGCAGCTCATCGCTGTCTTCAGTGATGTCCATCATCTCGACATCTTCGATCCCTTTTCTCCAAGTGAAATATTGGACCGCACGAGGTGCATCCGAAGGGCCTCAAGGCATGTTTGTTACCAATCTTTTGATCTGGTCTGGCCCTTGAGCAATACCATTAGATTTTGGCCTATGATACATTGAAAAAATGCACATACTTTTTGATATCACGCCGTACTCCAAAGTGTGTTGACCAATAGGTTCCAGGGGGCCGCAAATGCAGGTAGTGACCGCAGCTCATCGCTGTCTTCAGTGATGTCCATCATCTTGACATCTTCGATCCCTTTTCACCAAGTGAAATATTGGACCGCACGAGGTGCATCCGAAGGGCCCCAAGGCATGTTTTGTTACCAATCTTTTGGTCTGGTCTAACCACTAAGTAATACCATTAGATCTTGGCCTATGATACATTGAAAAAATGAACGTACTTTTTGGTATCACGCGGTACTCCAAAGTGTCTTGACCAATAGGTGCCAGGGGGCCGCGAATGCAGGTAGTGACCGCAGCTGATGGCTGTCTTCAGTGATGTCGATCATCTTGACATCTTCGATCCCTTTTCTCCAAGTGAAATATTGGACCGCACGAGGTGCATCCGAAGGGCCCCAAGGCATGTTTGTTACCAATTTTTTGGTCTGGTCTAACCCTTAAGTAATACCATTAGATCTTGGCCTGTGTTACATTGAAAAAATGCACACACTTATTGGTATCACGCGGTACTCCAAAGTGTGTTGACCATTGCGTGCCAGGGGGCCTCGAATGCAGCTAGCGGCTGCATCTCATCACTGTCTTCGGTGATGTCCATCATCTCGACATCTTCGATCCCGTCCGACCACATATCGAGGTCGATGTCCATTGCGTCGCTGTCTGTCTGATCATAAGAAGGCGCTTGGACAGAGGACCACGAGGAGCTCGGCGAACAGGATAAAGAGGTCCATTCTTCGTCTACGTCCATCGGGTCGTACTCGGGACTCGAGTCGGCGAGGAGGAGGGAGATCGGGAGGGGTGAAGATACTGGGGATGGCAGAAGGAGAGGAGATACGCTTCTTCCCGCTTCAGAGCAGACCTCAGCACCGGTCTCAGGAAAATTGGGAGATTGAACAGTCGTTTTCTGCGCAATCTGCACATATTAAAGCCAGTAAGAACTTGTGATATAATTGAAAAACGGACTAGACACATACCTCACCACTTGGATCTGCACTCATTCCGAGCGTTCCAAAGTCGAGGGAGAGCGCCTCTAAGTCTGGAAGGCGAACTTTGGAGGTGCTTGCGACGGGCAAGCAGCTATCTGAAGTCAAGGATCCCTGCACAATCAAGAAAGCATAAGCTTCTGTGAGAGAGTAAAAAAAAAAGCTAGATGGAAACAAACATTATCACCCTGACCGCTCTCCCGGGGATCCACTTGTTTGCCCTTGATGCAAAACATGGTAGGACTAGCATCCTCATCTAGTCCCTGAGAATTGGAGAGGTAAGGGGCCATTATATAATGAGAGATATGGAAGAGAACACGTACGTTGTCGCCCTGATATCCACCTCTCTCCCGAGGGTCAACGCCCTTGCCCTTGTCCCGGTAAGTGTCTTGACCTGGCAATTCACCTTGGTCGGACTTTTCAGGTGTGGGTTTGTTTTCGATGTTTTGTGCCAAGCTGTTGCTTGCATCGTCCGAAGCTTTCGCATTCGGAGATTCGACGTCGACCTATAATTTTTCGATCAGCACGACGAAGGTATAGCCTATGCAGAGTCATGGAGGGACTAGCACTCACCTGTGGATTGAGGGCAGTGATCGGATACGGGAGCACCGCTAAAGCTTTTTGCTCAGCGGTGGTGATGTTCGCCTTTACAGATGGGAATGAGTGGTTTGTACTCTACGGAATTGCATGAAGGGAGGGCTACTCACATCGTTGGACAGTGGTTTGAATTTCCTTTGTTTTGACTGTCGCTGTTGGAACTTGGGCATGTTAAAATAATATGGGGTTGTATGATGTGGGGTTGTGGCAGAAGGAGACTTGTAGGTCGACTCGGCGGCAGAACCCGGCGGGTTTTTGAATGGGGCCGACACCGTTCACTCGGGCCCTGTTCCCAGCTTATATGACACATGCAAAATAGTCGAGTGATTCCATCGAATTCAGCCAGAGTCGGAGTCCATAATTTTGAGTGGCTAAAAAAGGAAAGACCGGGATCGGGTCGGAGTTGATGACGAAGTAGGCGGTCGCTATCGTATCTATATTTAGACGTCGTTCGAAATTCACTTGAACATATAGAGCCTTGGACTGCCCCAATTCTGGGGCCGCCCCATAATTGGAATGTTACGTTGGGATGCTACCTGACCAGAAGGATAGCCATGAACCAAGAAAATCGGATGTTGAAGGTGTATTCCGAGGATCGGAAGCAATATACAGTACACAATAAGTGCGGTAAATTTCAATGAGCTACCTCCATGTGTGTTTCATATTTGGCATCGCTAGCTAAAACGTCTTATTTTGAGTTGACAGAGAAGCTGATGTTCTGATGAGGTGAATTCTCACAATTAGTGCACAGGTTATGTTCCGTTCGCGTACCTCAGTGGCCGGCCCGGGGTGTTACAGCCAGCAGGAGCTGTACCAGAATTTGGGCAGCGGCTGTCCATCGGTTTGGGGGGCTCTGATGCACGTATTTTGCCTTGTGTGTGGTGTCTTTGTCTGTATATTGTGTATTATCGCTGTTGGGGTTAGATTAGATGGATAAACCAGTATATGGGCAGTAGAATGGGATATAGCAGACCCAGGATACATTAATCAGGTGTAGGGTCTGGGAAATCGTATAGGTGAACAGAACGTTAGCACTTCTGCCTAACCCCTACCAAGCATGATGAGTTCAGGTTGTAAGTCAGGATGGGGTTCTTTTGTGGGACAAAGCTACGCTTTACACGGCCGAGTGTATACTCTTTTATAAAAACAACTCGTTTTTAAGCAAAACGAACCAAGATGAAATATAATACATGGCAGGACTCCACCGGCGAATAATCTTGCTGACTCAACTCAGCGTCCAAGTATTGAAATATTTCGTTGAGGTGTTGAGGCCGACGTCGGTTAAACGCCGGAAGTTGTTAGACGCTGCAGAAATCTTTCCTGTAGCGACGTGACGTGTCACAATACACACTTTTGTTCCTCTATTTCCAACACCAAGCCCTCGGCTGCATATAAGAGAGACGCGGCTCAAATAACACATATTAGGAGTGATAGACTGACCAATGTATAGGAACAGACCACTGGCATCTCGAATCTTCTACATGCGCTGATATTCTTTCACGATCACGTGATTGACACAACGGGGTTGCCCCATTTTCAAACGTTTTGAACCCAGAGTCGACATCGTATCATTTCGTAGGTTGTTCACGCATATGTTCGAACCGGATGATAGGTTAGTTGTTGGCAGTGAGGATAATGGCCATGTTTTTTACAGTTTCAACAAATTGTTTCCACTTGTATTAGCCTTCGCGATCCAACGAATGGCCGTTATCTCGCAGGGTTTTAAATTTTGCTTCCATTGTAACATGTGGACGACGAGATGGAGAGTGAGGGGAGAGCGCGAGAAACACGTTTCTTAAAGTGAGCAGTGGGAGGACCGATAGGACATGTGACTAAACGACCCCCGTGCCTACGATGTACAGCACCCTGTAGAGCGAGCCTCTGTTGAATGAAGAAGTTTCTCGCGTGGTGTCTATGCGCTGAGTGGATTTGACGACAAGGCTGTTCGGGAAAAGCCTCGGGGGCTTTGTGTAGGATTTGATACAGGCTCGCATGCGAATTGTTCGCCTCCAAAGTGGCGACTTGGTAACAGTTGACGTTGCTCTCATTTTAAATGGTTAGAAACAGAATGGAGTTTTCAGTAAGTTTTTGGCAAATGTTATCTCACATGTGAAATCCAATAGAGTTTGGTTGAGTTGTCCTGCAACACTATATTTGGAAGGGGGAATATAAAGCCAAGGTTTCTATGATAATTCAATACTTTTCACAGAACTCTGTGAAATGTTTATAAATATATTCTTTACCATTATCAGAATTGAATTTCTCCCATTTTTCACCTGTTTTAGTTGCATCAAACACTTGGAACACAATGGAGTTCTTATGTGCCTCATTGATATTTGCAAAGTATGTGCTCAAGCATTGCACACTTGCATCCATATAGACACAGACCTCTGCTCATCCACATATACAATACCTCAGTAAAGTCTCCAATTTTGGCGCTTTTTTTTTTTCACTCATTAACTGTCAGCAACAAACCCATTTGAATGAGACCTTGGATATTAAATATTCATATTTTAGGAAATTTCATATTGATTTGCTAGATTCTTGATTTACAAAATAGCTAGGGTCCTAGAGCCTATGTCAAAATACTTCAATAATTTTAAAAATCAATTTAAATTTCCTATTGGATACACAATCCAAAAACTTACAAACCCATGAACAGTTTTGTTCCTTACTATATTGTGAATCCTTCCTTGGAAGTGCATGAGGCTATCCTGCTTGACCCAGTTGGCCAAATGTACCAACTTTGCATGTCCCTTTTTGATGAGTTGGTTTGGAGTTAACTCATTGCCTGACAACCTCTCATTTAGACTTTGTTTCACTCATTAACTGCTAGCAACTAAACTGTTCCAATGAGACTTAGGATATGAAAGAGTCATATCTTGGGAAGTTTCACATTGATTTGCTAGATCTCTTTCTCAAAAGATAGCTGAGATCCTAGAGCATACAGTACAGTATATCATTATATTTCAATGAACTTAAAAATAAAATAAAATTCCTACTAGATACACAATCCATATCTACCAAACATGTGAACAGTTTTGTTGCTTACTGCAGAGCATAGGAATAATACAAAGATATATAAGTCTATCAATCTCATTTTGTCATCAGGATACATGATCATAATGATGATGGTATCTTTGATAACTGTATATAAATCATAGATCCAATAGGAATAAGGCTCTAACAGGTGATTTCAAGACTACTATGAAACAACCCAAGTATCAGATTAGTGCATTATTCTCAAATAAACAATATAGTTATATGGATGGTATAATTACTATTAGAAAATATTGGAAATGGTTTAAATATTAATACATAAATATTAATACTTATAAATGAATTGAATAATTAGGGAATAGCACAGGTTAGGCCAACCTGCACTTGTTACCGGGTCGGGTGTCCTTGGGTTTGGGTGTGGGTCAAGCTGAGAGCACCCCCAACCTGGCATATCATCTATGTATGCATGCACATGCACACATACAACATGCACTTGCTCCTGTCATTAGTGTGGACGTACGACACACATGCACACACATATGATATGAACACACCATACAGGCACATGTATGAAATACATGTGCAACATGAACATGTATGACATGCACAACATGAACATGTATGACATGCACACGTACATTGTGTTCATGTCAGCATGTGCACATACAGCACATTCGTGTTGATGGGTACATGTACAGTGCATTCATATCGATGCATATGCTTACAGCACATTCATTTCAGGGCGAATGTGACGTACAATGTGTATGCTTACAGCATGTTTGTCAAGACCACGATACCAAGCTCCGGTACACTTGGTAATACCAACCGACCAACCGACCTTTACCCATATTATTCTCACTATCACACGGTCTCGGCTCGGTACACCCGGTACATCATCTAGACTACTTCTCCCATCCTACCCGTCCTGTCCCTCACTATCCTTCCATCCCCTCACCTGTTCCCCCCCAAACATGTAATGACCACTCATTATCCTAATCACGGCCCTATTGTTTTATCTTTGGTTGTCCTCTATTGTTCTATTCTCACCCACTATTTCATTGTTTTATTCTCAGCCATATTCCATTATTCTAATCCCACTTACATTCCTTATTCTATTCTTGATCACTCTGGACAATGCCTCCACATGGTTTTTCATACCTTATTGTTCTCCATTCCTTATGCCACCCTGTTCCACATCTTGCTTCTTAACCTATATAAGTAGCGGGATGTATGTAGATAGTTCCTCACTCAGAATATCAAATCAGTTCACACCCCCTTGCCCGCCTCCCCTATCTAAGTCCTTGTCAAGTCCATGTACCAAGACCCATCTGCCGGCAGTGCCGACCGAGCAATCATCCTATATCCACGACCAAGTGCCCGCGTCACATGCATAACACTTGGTACACCGGTTTTGGCTCGGCATGCCCACCATCCACACTCTCCGTCTTCACCCTTCGATCCGTCTCCCCTCGGGACTTCCTGTCCTTGTATTATCCTCGGACACAACACTATTGTTTTATACTCGGCCACTCCCTATTGTCCCATCTTGAGTCACGATTCTATTATCCTGTCTTTTATTGTTCTATCCCCGCTTTGCATTCCTTGTTCTAATTTTATTTGTTGTGGAAAATAACCACATGCTCTGCATACCTTGTTGTCCCACATTCCTTATTCCACATGTCGCTTCTTAACCTATATAAGTAGGACATGCATGTACATACTTCCTCATTCTGGGTATCGACTAGGCTTAGGCCCTTCTACCTTCTTCTCTTCTGTTAAGTCCTCGACTCGGGCCGGCATCATCAGCATCCCCCCGAGTATCTGTCTGTTGCAAATACAGTGGCATGCATGGCAAGTAGGGCGCAACGCACGAGTACATTGAAGCCAATGCCACTACTCTTGGCCTGCAGGACTTGGCCATAGTCTGCCCGACCTTTCGCCAACACCTCTTGGCAGTACCGAAGTCTGTCAGTAACCGAAACTTGACAGTCCTTCACTCAAGCCAATGCCCTCAGCATCCTCACGAGCCTCTTCCCTGTCTAAATTAGTGGCACACTGTCAAGCCCCTGATACCAAGCTCCGGTTCACTCAGTAGTACCGACCAAACAACCCTTGCCTTTTAGTCCCACACACCAGTGACAAGTCATCCCTCGCCAGTACATGGTCTCGGCTCGGTACATTTGGTTCATCATTTGGTTCATTGTCCCAACCCCACCCTCCTATTGTCTATTATTCTTCCATTCCCTATCCTTCCCCTTGCCCGTTTACCCTTGGGACACTCACTATTCATTGTCAGTTGGCAGTGGCCCCATTGTTTTATATTCGGCCACTCTCTATTGTTCTATTCTCACTCACTCTTTTGTTCTCGGTCATACTTTATTGTTCTATTATCATCCACATTCCTTGTTCTATTCTTGATCATTGTGGACAATACCTCCACACGATTCTTCATACCTTATTGTTCTCCATTCCTTGTGCCACTCTGTTCCACATCTCACTTATTAGCCTATATAAGTAGCCAATGTATGTAGATGGTTCTTCATTCTGGAAATTAACTAGGTTTACGCCTTCTTGTCCTCCCCTCTCCTGTCCCAAGTCCTTTACCAGGGCCAACACTCTCGGCACTCTCCCGGGTATCCCTCTGTCCCAAATCGGTGGCATGCATGGGAAGTAGGGCACAACGCATGAGCAGGTTGAAGCCATGCCACTACTTCTAGCCTGCAGGACTTGGCCATTACCCGTCCCCCCCCTTCGGCTTTCCCAAAGCCTGTCAGTATGTCCGGTGCCTGACACACACATGGAACTGGGCACAATACACGAGCATGTTGAAGCCTAGCCACTCTGAAACAGTTTGCAGGACTTAACCGATATCTCAGCATTACCGAATTCTCACAGTGTTCGTGTCGGTGCAAATGCAACGTATGACACATATACTTACAGCATGTTCATGTTGGTGTGAACATGATGTATGACATGAACATGCCACATGCATGTGGGTGTGGCATGCACCCAACACCTGTCGACCCATGGGTTGATGGGTTTAGGTTCCCCATGGGTCAGGTATGGGTCACCCACATTTGACCCATGGGTGACCCATGCCATTCCCTATGAGTAATGCTAGCTATAAGAAAATAGGCCTTATATAAACTTATAAGCAAGTCAATGAATCTAAGATACTAGATGTATTATCAGAATGATATTATTATAATTTCAAAAATTTGTTGAAATTAATAAAATAATAATCATGCCTATATGCTTCAATACATTAGCTGGATGGCCTGTTGAAGAATATACAATAATAGAATAGTATAACAAAAGATTAAGGAATAGGAAGAATGACCTATTTAGTATTGGTAAATGTCTCACCACAACACTTAAACTCATTGCTAACATCAGGTGTAATGTGACAGATTGTTCATTGAGCTGTGAAGATTGAACATATGTCATATTGATACTAACAATATATGATGATCCAAAGAAACCATCTAATGAAGAGATTGGACAATATACTAAATAGCTTCCCACCTGTAATTGAGATCATAAAAAAAGGGGTTTAGGAATTATAGGAAATCCAAAAACATATCTTAAAGAATCATAAATCCATTTTTATACATTTTAAAATTGCCTCTTAGGAGGTTATTCATAAAGTTGATAAACTATGATATATATAACTATGTAGCATATATTATAAAAGTACTCTTTCTCATATATAAAAATATTGTAATATTAACTTCATAGGACAATACTAATACCTCTATAACATTTGTATACATATTCAAGAGGTACTCCATCGGCTCAGAAAAAACGGCTTATTTTCCAAAGCCAGTAAATGCGAATGGCACAAAGACATGGTTGAATTCCTAGGTTTTGCCAATTTCTACTGTCGCTTCATCTTCAACTATTCAGACATCACAATACCCCTCACCCGGCTGACATATAAAGGCATGCCATGGGCATGGACCAAGGACTGTCAAAAGTCTTTCGACCTGCTTAAAACAGCCTTTACCTCGGCACCCATCCTGCATTAAAAGGAAAATAGAAATCATCATGAGAAAAACAAAAATAATGATGAAAACAATAGAAAAATGAAAATAACAATAGACTAACTTTCTGACTTTCTAACACACCCCATCAAACATTGACAACTCATAGTATCTATGAGTGAAAAGCATTTACGCTAATATACAACCAAACAATGAGATTGGGGTGGTGAGTGATGGCAATAATGCATAAGTGGTGATGCACGCAAATGGAAGTTAGTTAAGTCTGAAGTCATGTCAGGTCTGAGCTGACATAAGTTGGTCCAAAGTCATGCATTCGAGGTCTTGAGGACTTGGCTTCAACTTGTGTGTTGCACCCTCACTTTGGCCTTTACTAGTGCTGACTTGGCTTCCTCTAGCAACTTCTCCATTCAGTCCCTATGCTCATTGACAGTCTCAGTGAGTGACTTGGGTTCATAGGGCTCAAAGCCCATGTGCCAGTGTTCCCCAGTGTCCAGCATAAATAGGGTTTGTTGGGTGGCCAAGTGTACATGGTTGTTATACTGGAACTCTGCCATGGGTGAGAGGTCATCCCATTTATCTTAGTACTCACTGACAAACACTCAGAGGTACTGCTCTAAATCCTGGTTGACATGCTTAGTCAGGCCATCTCCTTGTAGGTGTCAAGTAAACATACCGAGTGTCCGGTAATTTGGCAGTACTGGCCAAGTAGTTAAACTATGCCCATGCACAAGTGTCCAAGCTGCACGTAAGTCACTTGGTACACCAGTCTTGGCTTGGTACATCCACCATCCACATTTCCCATCTCTACCCCTTATCCATTCTACCTCATTGGCCATCCATTAATCCTACCTGTTCGTTCCTTATTCCTCAACCCGCTCCACCTCAGGACATCCTGTCCTTGTTTTATCCTTGGCCACAACCCTATTTTTTTATAGTCAGTCACTCCCTATTGTCCTATCCTTAGTCACATTTCTATTATTCTATTTTTTATTGTTCTATCCCTGTCTACATTCCTCCATTCTATTTTTGCTCATTGTGGACAATACCCCCACATGCTCTGCATACCTTATTGTCCTACATTCCTTATTTCACATGTTGCTTCTTAACCTATACAAGTAGGACATGCATATACATGAGTATCAATAGGGGGACTGAGTCTTCCTGGACACATCAGATATTTGGATGACTCACCAATACCTTGGACTGTTCATTGTCTAAAGGAGAGTGGCTAGGCACTCATATAGATTCCAAATCCCATAGTCCCTGTTGTTGAGATGTACTGAAGTCCCCTTAGATGTGTACATTTGATATGACTGGTATTTGGCCAGATATGACTTGTTTTATGCATTCCATCTTCAATGTTTTGATCTGAGTTTGAATTTAACTTACATAATAACACAATTTTCACTTTGCACTCCAACAGGTTATGGGCCCTGCACTTTAACTATAGACATCTATACAACACCACCTATCGTGTTTTGTACCTATCTAGGCCCTCTATCATTAGCCAGCAACTGATCCCTGATCAGAGCCCATCTAGGCATTATAAATACCACATCAGCTTTGCTTTTTTGCCCTATTACAGCTCTCCTTTCCCTTTCCTTCCCCTCAGCTTCTCCTAGCAGTTGCTCAACAACTGTCAAGTACACGTACTGAGAACCATCCACTTGGCAATGCCGACCGAGCAACCATTCTATATCCATGACCAAGTGCCCACGCCGCATGCATAACACTTGGTACACCGGTCTCGGCTCGGTACATCCACCATCCACACTCCTTGTCCTCACCCTTCGGTCCGTCTCACCTCGGGACCTCCTGCCCTTGTGTTATCCTCCGTTACAGCTATTGTTTTATAGTCGACCATTCCCTATTGTCCTATCCTTGGCCACGTTTCTATTATCCTATCCCTTATTGTTCTATCCCTGTTTTGCATTCCTTCATTCTAATTTTATTCGTTGTGGACAATAACCACATGCTCTGCATACCTTGTTGTCTCACATTCCTTATTCCACATGTCGCTTCTTAACCTATATAAGTAGGACATGCATGTACATATTTCCTCATTCTGGGTATTGACTAGGCTTAGGCCCTTCTACCTTCTTCCCCTCTGTAAAGTCCTCGACTTGGGCCAGCATCACCAGCATCCTCCCGAGTACCTGTCTGTTGCAAATCGGTGGCATACACGGCAAGTAGGGCACAACGCACGAGTACATTGAAGCCAATGCCACTACTCTTGGCCTGCAGGACTTGGCCATTGTCCACCTGACAACCCTCGGCAGTACCGGAGTCCGTCAGTACCTGAAGCTTGACAACAACCTAATCACACATTCTTTACCTCCGTTCAAGCAAATGATTTTGAAGCTCTGCTTCTCAAGATTGTTTCACAAAACCAGTTTCCAAACAAAGTTAAGCCTTCCAATGTTTAGTATTGTTTCAAATTTGTGGTGAGTGTATATTAGTTCTCTAAATGGATTCAAATATATATGTGCGAAACATGCTAGTGCGTGAGCCAGCCTTGAGATAATATCACAAAATATTTCAAGCTCGCAGCAGATATTTCTACTTTTAAGATGATTCTAAACTGAACCTGAAGGCGCTTACTAATGAATATGAAAGACCCCACCATACTCAATTAAAGGATAGCTTACTCGATGTTTGAGGTGCGACAGCTCCAGGAGGTGTATTCGCCAGTTCTCCAAAACATGTGTCAGTACAAGGAAATTGTTGGATGTTAATATTCCTTCCATTGAAAGCTGGGGTATTTCGCAACTGAAATGGGGCTGAGGAGATTTGAGTGTCTATAGCATCAATGACCTTCCGGTCACCGTATTCATACACAGTAGCACTGTGCCTTCTCTGCGTGGCAGCATGGAAGCTATCAGTGTGTAGGTATATCGAATGAGTAGTGCAGTTGGGATTTTTATTCATTTACAGGAAGTCCAAATGAACACAATATATAATAATGGTGGGCACAGTACATGCGGTATCAGCCAAATGAGTAAAGTCTTGTGAGCACATGGCTCTGACCTGACTTGTATGGCACAAATGATCGCACCCATGGCAGGCTATGGGCACTGGATTTGAATTTGACAGAAATGGGGTTAAGACCAGTCATGCTCATAGCTCAGTGAACTTTGTTAATATTATCTTTTCTGTGATTGATGATGTCAATGATATTGTGAGCACCAATCAGAATCTGAATTTGACACTTGTATCAACATAGTGACGAATTATTACCCCCACATCTTGAAGTGTGTGAGCTGCAATAGATAATAAAATAAGATCAGCCACTTTGTTCTATCATAACTGAATCAATGACTCCGTAGTGGCGCAAGGACAGGAAGTCCCAAGGTGAGGCAGATTGAGGAATAAGGAGTGGGCATTGTGATCGACTGAGGTTTTCGAGGCTCTTTGAGTCAAAATCTTCTGAAAATATATTCATCTACAATTATTTGAAACCCATAGTTAATATAGATAAGTACTCTGGATGACCAGGGGCTGTGATTCGGGTTATTTTCCCAGAGCGTGTTCAGGCTATTGTAGCGAGTCAGCCCTGAGACCGGATCGAAAATTTTCACAGAGGTTCCATAGCCTCTGATTATTATAAGTGGTCAAACTTGTGTAGCTGAACCTGGAGGCACTGAAGAATCAGCTCGTGGGGCTCAAACAACTGACTGCCGTAATGGAGGTAGAAAAAATAGCTGACCCGAAGTGTGAGACACAAGAGCCTCAGCAGGTTTATTCTCCAGTTCTCCCAAACTCTTTCCCGCACAAGGACATTCTTCGATGTCAATATTCCCGGTATTAGAAGCGGGAAAATCGTGGAAATCGAGGTTGGTGTCTATGATGTCAATGACGCTCCGGTCATCGAATTCATCGACCATGGCATTGTGAACTCTTCGCGTGGCTGCATGGAAGCTACCTATGTGTTGGGGTATGGAATCCGTGGTGCCATTTGGATGCTCATTCTTCTCCAGGAGGTCCAGATGAAAACGACATATCATAATGGCCGATAGACTACGGGTGGTGTCAATTATATGACGGAAGTCTTTGGGTCAAACGGGGCTGACCTGTCTTGTAAATCATTAAGGACCCCACCCATTCCAGGCTATTGGCCATAAATCAACCTGAATTTTCAATAAATTTTGGAAAACACCAATTATTCACCCTTAAAGTCTATCATATAATTGGTTAGTGAACATCATAAAAACTGATAATGTATTAATACCCTTTCCAAGATGGCGGATGTCAATGTTATTGTGAGCACGAATCTGACTTAGTATTAGATGTCGCTTCCGCCAATACAGGTATAAACAGATACCCATATCGTAAGACACCTTGAAAACTGTTAGACACCGTTAACATAGTTCGTGGAAATAGGATCACGTACTTTGTTCAATCAACATTTGAGTTAATGACTTTGAAGTAAGTCTACGGAGCTCTCTTAATTCCTTTAGGGTTCCCAGTGTATTAAACAATGTCACTGAAACGACAACGGTGTCGAACAGAATGAGGAACACATCATTGACTATTTGCACTAGCAAACACATAAATAGAAGCGTTGAAACGTAGCAAGATAGATCTCACTTCTGATAATCAATGAAGCCAGTGAAAATCTCTCGGAAAATGTACCTGGATGACTTACAATCTGATCTTGCGTAAGTCCGAGCCAGAGGGTAAGCAATTGACGAGGCTTGCAAGAAACTATGAAATTGTTTGGGAAGTGTTAAAAATAAGACATGGAGCGAAAATTCAGGGACATGCCAAATTGGACCCGATGCTGCCAATCATGGCAAGGACAAGCAGTAAAATAATTAATTTGTGTTTAGACATGGCGTATGTCCGGGCCAATAAAATTCCTGGTTCAAATCGTAAATTGATCAATCATTAACTACTGTAACAATGTCATCACCTTGGATTCCTACAACAGTTAGAGAATCAATACCGCTGGAAAAATGGACCCAGCCATTACATGACCTAATTGATGTCAGATGGTGTAGCAGGCGCATGAATGTCTTACTAGATACGATTGGGGCTGTGAGTTCTAAAAAATGCAAGGCTAGTCCAATAATTTCTCACCTGCATAGTTGTATAATTTATAAAGGGAATTATAAAGGCGAAAAACTGGGAATAACGAGCGAACAGGTAGAAAAGCTTTCCCAATCTGCGACTTGTGTTCCAGATATGTTTGATTTCAAATTGAAGAGTCAAGAAAGTGTCATAGGTCAGAAGTGCTAATTCATCCTGTGAAACGAGAGGAAAGTTCATAATTACTCCTGGGCTCACTCAATCCCGCAACCTTGGTATATTGGCCGACCAAACTGTCTGAATCATAAGCGTCGTGATAGACCAACACCAGAGCTGGCCACGCACAGATCTGATGTCGCTTGGACAAACGCTTGGGAAGACATCCGGATATCGACTGTTGACAACAAATAGGTAGTGTGAATGACAGATTGAAATCGATATCCGCAGAACGTAAAAGCTTTATAGGAGGTTAGATATCTGGGAATGTTTACCAACGACGTGGATATTTCTGGCGCTTCACCCAATCATGACATGGCAATAGAGTTCATTTTTCATTCAGTTGATGTGATTGTATGGGCATTGTTGCAACTAGGAACAAGTCTCAACTTCGAATCAAGAAGATCTATTCCAAGTAGTTACCTAGGAACAACTAAGAACTAAAGTTAGAGTCGCTACTAAGATAGCGGGACAAATAGTACTCACGTCTCAACTTCGAATCAAGAAGATGAGACGTGTCACGCGCTAAACAACCCAGATATCTACTGGCGGAGTTTCTAATTAAGCCGGGAAGCCGTAGGCGTGAAAAAAGAGAAGAATAATAAACCGCGACTGTTCGCATATCCCAACAGGCATCTGTACCGCGAGCTCAGTCGATGTAAGTCACAGACTAATATATAAATGCCTGTACCGCGATCTTACATTCACGAGTATAAAATCACAAATGGATCGCGGATAGAACTACCTCACCTCAGTCGTTGTAACTAACAGACTGAGGTGCTATGGAGGAAATTAAGCACATTTTATATTATGTGAACGTGGAGGGTGGGCTCAAACAATACGAAATGTGGACTTAAATAATCAATGTGGACTCAAACAATAAGCATGATCATACTTCAACAGATTGCCGGTAATTCCAAAACCTGGACCCTTCAAGCAGTGAGGATGGCTGATGTCGTTACTGAGGACATTGCCCCCGGCACCTTATACGTTGGGCAACTGATCAACGCAAGTTAGTTAATTGGAGGCACCAGTGTTAAAAGAAAGGCGCGAAAGTGTGGTATATTGCAGGTAGTACCAGGAAGCGAAAAATTTATACAACGTCTAACTACCTCCGGCGTTTAACTGATGTCGGACTCAACACCTCAGCGAATGTTTTCGCGATCAGTGTTCTTCAAGAGTACATGAGTTGAGCCCTAAATTGGCCTCTTCTGTTGAAAGAATTTTGCAACTAGATCAAACAGAGAATCTCAGCTCTGAGCAAGAGACTGGATTAACTATTTACCTCGATCAAACAGAGAATCTCAGTTCCGGTCAAGAGACTGAGATGCTCGTACACCTATCATGACTAATCTATCCCAAAGGGAAACAAAATAACAATGCGGTGTCGCCCGTCATCTCTCGAAGCGGTCCATTACATAAAGTATATTTCGATGATCTCCGAAAAAATGACCGGCGCGCTTCCTTCAGGATCTGTAAAGAACTAGCCGGCAATTGAACGTCAGATCATATCTGCCACATTTGGCTTGATTGAAATCATCCAAATCATCTGTCCCTCAGGGTTTAGTAAGTTCGCAATCACACTCTCAGCAAATATCCGTGAATAACAGCAAAGCGCGTCGTGATCGGGCCGGTCGATTAGACGTTGAACACGCTGAGTGATAATATATTGCGTGACGCGTCGTCGGTGACATCCGTGTGACAGATCGGGATCAGTAACGTGTCGGTAACGAGCGGATGTGTAGGGTCTGTTAGCTCGTGAGCCACGGGTACATAGGTACCATGCATGCACCCCTCGGGCCTGCGTTCTCTTATGACGCTCATTGTTGAAGTCTGTACAGGATTAGCTCAGTCGATATGGATAAACGACTGAGATTAGTATCTACCTTTACAGGATTGGCTATAGGGCACATGATATGTAAGTGACAGGAATAAATGAGAACGAAGCAGGTCTCACCTCACTCGATGTGGATAAACGACGGAGCGATGAAAAACTTTCTACGGCCACTCTTATAGGGATGGTGACTGTGGACCGAAGGCATGGAGAAGTTAAATATAGCAGCATAAAGAAAAATAGTAAACGGGGACTTATTCCACTTTCAACACTCATGCCGCCTGGGCTCTCGCTCTGCCTTGTCTGACATGAATGGGTCTTGGACGACGATGGCAATGAAGGTGGATACCAGATGAAGGTGTTGCAGTAGGGTGACATGTGTGTGTCAATGGGGCCCGTTGTAGTTAGTCCATGGTATTTGAGAGAATATATAAGAAGTTCATACGAAATATTTGAAGAATTTATTAATTTATTATTATTTGAATTTGACAGTGAGTTCGTAGTTTATACAATTTCTCCAAGTGACCAACCACTCATTTAAAATTTTTATAGGCAAAAAAGTGGTGGTAGCAAATCAGTCCCGAGAACAACTCAAAAATATCTGGGAAGATTTATAGACCGCGGTAGTAAGCAACTATTTTGGAAATGTTTTCATGTTTGTGGAGCTGACCCTGACAGTGGTGATGAATCAGCACGTGGGCGGGCTCAAGCAACCTGCCATAATGGAGAAAGAAAAATTAGCATACCTGAAATTTGAGGCACAACAGCGTCCGTAGGTATACTCTCCAGTTCCCTCAAACTCGTTCCTGCACAAGGATATTCTTCGATGTTAATATTTTCTGTATTTGATGCGGGAAAAGCTTGGGAATCGAGATTAGTGTCTATGGTGTCAACGACGCCCCGGTCACCGAATTCGTCAACAATGGAATTGTGAACTCTTCGCGTGGCTGCATGGAAGCTACTTATGTGTTGGGATATGGTATCCGCAGTGCCGTTGGGATGCTCGTTATTCTCCAGGAGGTCCAGATGAAAACGACATATAATAATGGCCGAAAGACTAGATGTGGTGTCAGTGAAATGACAGAAGTCTTTGGGTCGAAGGACTTTGACCTCTCCTGTATATAACTGAGGATTCCACCGATCCCAGGCTATTGGTAATAGATTAACTTGAATTATCGATGAATTTTGTATCGACAAAAAGTATTTACTCTTAGAGTCTATGATAATCATTGGTTAGTGAAACTCATGAAAATTGATAATGTATTATTACCCTTTCCAAGATGGCTGATGTTAATGTGATTGTGAGCACGAATCTGACTGAGAATTAGACCTCGCTTCCGCCAGTACAGATATAAACAGATACCCGTATCGTAAGACACCTTCAAAACTATCAGACACCGTGAGGACAGTATATGAAAATAGGACACGTACTTTGTTGCATCAACACTTCAGTTAATGACTTTGAAGTGAGTCTACGGAACTCTCTTAACTCCTTTAGGGTTCCCAGTGTACTACACAATGTCGCTGAAACGACAACGGTGTCGAACAGAATGAGGAACACATTATTGACTGTTTGCACTACAAAACACATAAATAGAAGCATTGAAACGTAGAATGATAGATCTCACTTCTGAGAATCAATTATGTCAGTCAACATCTCTCGGAAAATGACCCTGGAGGACTTACAATCTGATCTTGCGTAAGTCCGACTGAGAGGGTAAGCAATTGACGAGGCTTGCAAGAAACTAAGAAATTGTTTGGGAAATGTTAAAAATAACACACAGAGGAAATTTACCGACATACCAATTTCGACCCGATGCTGCCAATCATGAGAAGAACAAGCAGTACAATGAGCAATTTATGTTTAGCCATGGCGTATGTCCGCGCCAATAAAATCCCTGGTTCAAGTCGTAAATTGATAGATCATTAATTGTCATAAAAATGTCATCATCACCTTGTATTCCTAAAGGAGACAGAAAGCCATCAAAGGCGGCAAAGCGAACCCAGCCGTTACATGACCTATTTTATGTCAGATGGTGTAGAAGGCACATAAATTTCTTATTAAATACGATTGGGACTGTGAGTTCTAAAAATGGAAAGCTTGTCCAATAATTTCTCACCTGCATAGTTGGATAATTTATTAAGGGAACTATAAGGCTGACAAGACCTTTCCCAATCTGGGTGTTTTGTTCCAGATATGTTTGACTTCAAATTGAAGAGTCAAGAAAGTGTCATAGGTGAGAAGTGCTAATTAATTCTGTGAGATGAGACGAGTTCATAATTACTCCTGGGCTCACTCAGTGCCGCAACCTCGGTATATTGGGCAACCAAACTGTCTGAATCGTAAGCGTCGTGATCGCAAAATACCAGAACGGGTTGCGCACATATCTGATAACTCTTGAAAAAGCCTTTGAGAAGACATCCGGATAATGAATATTGAGAAAAGTCGGTATCGTGAACGATAGATTGAAATCGATATGCAGAGGGCGTGCAACCTTTATAAGGGGCTAGATACCTGGGAATTTTTCGCAACGACGTGGATATCTCTGGAACTGCGGCCAATTATGACATCGCAATATATGTTTATTTTCATTGATTTGATACAATTTCAGGTACAGCGATGATCATTGGTGTCACTTCAAGGGACATTGGCCTGGGATTTTCAGACAGGGAAGAACACTATATGTTGAACATCTCATTAACTGAAGTTAGTCTTGCAGTCAATAAAAAAAAGAAGAACGACATACTGATAGGATTTTAGTCGCTGGCAAAGTCTATCTCAAACAGAGATCACATGGTGGCGGCGCTTTTTTCTGCCACTTCACTTCCGTGAAGGCATCAAGCCAAATGTTTGCACAGATTAAAAGATGTGATCTGTCATGAATGAAATATACTTTCTGTTGAAATTTAGATGGCCCTGATGAGGCCCGGTGAATGCCAACAGATGATCAATTTCAAAGCAAGTGTGTGACTATGTAATCTGCCAAGTCAAATAACGGGCATATGGGTCTTGACAGATCCTGATGAAAGCGTACACAAGATAACGCTGATCCATCATTGAATCTCCGCGAGGTGCGCTGACAAATCCTCGCAGGGCTATGACCATGATGTGATGGAATCATACTCTAGGGCCTAATATTTTCTAATCGGTTTACAAGTTAATTAATCGCGAAAGCATTGTATATAATCATCAAATCCATTTATCGCTTAGTGTCTTGTGAATTCACGCTCAAATTTTTAGTAAAAACCTGTGTGAAATACTCTCAATTGATTATTGTAGTCCAAAAAGAGCATGTGCAAATTAGGAAAGCGCCCGATGGAAGATTTCACAACACAGTGAAGAATCATATTTGGAATAGCTTTTCTTGATGGTTACACTGGCAACAACACATTAAGATTTGTGAGTCTCCCATCGGGAATTCAGCTTCAAGATGGCCGCAATCGGATCACTAACCAGACTCAGAGAGTAATTGATGAGATCTGAGATGTTCAGCACAAGTCATGACAGTAAAGCCGAAAGGCTTTGGAAAACCACTACAGGTGTTTGAATGGTGAATGGTCAACTATAGACAACACTTGAATATGACATATTTATGTCCTCATCTATGGCATATGTCCAAGTTAAAATGGTGGTTCCCCAGCCGTGGTATCTTTTTCTGTTTTCTGGTGCAGGTAACAACACCCTGTTGTGAGATGGCTATGTAGTCAGGCACCACATCACCCACTTATCAGCTCAACGGTGGACAAAGTGTAAGAATGAATAAGATAGTTGGAGGTCATCAACAACAACCTATCCCAACAGAATGTTTGAGTGCTACACATGACTCGACACGAAGCGTGGAATAATGGTAAGGCACGTCTTTTTTTTTTTTTTTTTTTTTTTTTTTTGCCGAGGAGGGGGAAACTGCTATCACATACCTGGTCATTAATATATGATCAGGTAGTGTGGGGTTGAGTCCTTGCGGTCCTGACCCATTAAACCCCCCCTTCCCAGGCCCCCTCAAGGAGGGGGCACTGTGGGTTACCGCCCTGTGCTCCGTACGCGGTAGTCCGTCGCCAGGCAAGATGGGTTGGACCCCATGCGGGTTATAGACAGTTTATTGAATGTGAATTTCTTCACTTCCTAGGTTGCCCGTTTGAGTTTCACCCCACCTTAGGGTTGCTGCTGTCGGGACTTTTATTTCATGTCATCTATTTCCAGTTTACCTTCATTTATCTTTACAATTCCATTTTTATTTACCCATTGTTTTTTGAACCTTTCTTGGTGTCTGTCTGTTTCTTTGCTCTCATATAGTTTCTTTCTATCATGTTTCTCATTTCTGTTTTCCATCTT
>QLPI01009774.1:0-30870 GCA_003314275.1 Chroogomphus rutilus
TTTGTGACCGTGACGGTCACATCACGTGACCTTAGCGGAAACCGTTTGTCCCCTACCTTAGTATGTATAGAGATTAGTTCTGTAGTGTAAAAGTAGCTTAACTATCAATCTTACTTTCACCCATAATCCACCGGATTATCTTATGCAGCAAGCACTCATAGGTACGTTGGTCTGAAGACCAGTGCCAATTCAGCAGGTCCAAAGACTTGTTGACAGAGGTTTATTCCAAAGAGTAAATCTCAAACCCTTCTACCAAAGTGGAAGATTTCTCGGTTAAAACACAAAGGTACACAAAAATATAGTAAAGAACTAAATCAGATTTATAGAACATCTATGGAAATAATTGTAGGCAAGGGTAGAATAATAGTTCATGCACATAAACTATTACTCCTACATGTAATTGACAAGGTACCTGCCAAAGCCCCCTCTAAACAATTCTTTTTGGACATTAACCCAGACAAGCATTAACTTGCTGTCATCTCATCAGAGAACTTGATTAGGCTGTCTTCACACCAAAGTTTTGTCACAGTTCTCAGGTTACCTCTTTTACAGTTCCAAAAGAGTGGTGGATGCTCTGGGAATTGACAGGTTTATCCCTTGATCAATTACTTTTGTCTAGTCTTCATCACAAAACCCATAACTGGTTCAGTTCTTGGACTAGCAACCCTTTCACTCAACAAATCACTTAAGGATTTGACAGAGGAAGGTTATATTCAAAGACCCATACATAATATTACACCACCTACACCTCCTCACTACCTAAACCCGTAGCCTTCTCCCAACCGACTTAATCATCCATGACTTGAAATCTACAAGCCCTATGAAGGACTCAAGCTTCCCTCCTACATGTCATCAACCATGCAAGAGACACCCATCTTCCACTCCTCACCCAGTGGAAGGTTGTCTCTGTTGAAAAGAAGATCACCACCAGGTAGCCTTCATTTGACACCAGAAGAAGTGCTAGACAAACCATTGCCCTGGAATGAGATGGGACCCATCTCTGCCAGTTCTCCTATCCAGCTTCTCACTCTTGTTCATCCCTATGATGTGGAGCTCCTAACTGCTGGAAGGAGAAAGCATATTAAGAAGGAACCCAAGATCTTGCACAGAAGAAATGAGTTACTGTGCATAGCCAAGTTGCTTCTAAACAGAGAAAATGCCCCTGGGTATAGAACCCTTTCCCCATGTGCAGACGGATTGTTCAAAGAACTTACCTGAGTCCACCTATAAGAGACGCATATATGTACCTAAACTGCGACAGCTGTTGGACCTTGAGGAAACGGCACTTGAGGAGCGGGCTGAGGAAACTTTTGAAAAAAGATGTGCCTCAGGTCCATATGACCTAGAATATGGGAAGAGATGCATTAGAGGGTCACCATATATGCAAGATCCAGCAGGACTTACTGTTTCTGAGGGATTTGAAGGATTATTTCAGCCATCAATACATGGGAGAAGAAAAACCATGTTTAGTATTCCTGAGACTGTTGAATCTAAAACTAGTGCACTTACTCTCAAGTTGCTACACTTGCTGGAGACATTCCTGATCCTAATCCTACACATTCCAATGATGGATCAAGTCCAGCACCCTCACCTACTCTACCGGCCATTAGGTGCCCACAGCAAATGTGGCCTTCTGGGGAACAAATGTGGCCTCCCAGGAACCCAGAACCACCTAGAGACAAATCTCCAAGTGATAGTAATGAGGCACGAGGTTGTTTCCCATGCAGACGTCGAGGGAGTAGTCCAGGAAGGGGGGATTCAGGAAGAGGACAGTTAGCATCAGTAAACAGGCAGCCAATAGAGGCTTACTTTGACACTAAAATGCATCCAGATGTTATTCCAGAGTGGGATGGAGATTCTGATGTTCTGGCTCAATGGATACTGAAGATCAATCACTTAGCTGACCACTCACCTACTGTGTACAAGTAGCTGGGAGAGATGATCCCTCTCTGGTTGTGCAAATGCAGAGAGATAGTTCTTCTCCTTACCTTTAAGCTATAGGAAAAGGGTGTCAGTTAGCTGGGAGACAATGAGAGATATGATTGTGACATACTTCATGAATTGAGCATGGATTGACTGCCAGAAAGCCCATGTGAATTGCACATCATACTGTGAGCCCAGACATGCTCATGAAAGCCCAAGCAAGTATTTCATCAGAAAGATAGAGTTGTTGCATCTAGTGCACAGAATGTTAGATAGTGAGCTTATAATGGAGATCAAGGCTGGCACACCTTCATTCTGAAACATAGTCATTGATTCCCAGTGGTGCTCTACTATCGTGGAGTTCCAGTCAGTGATCAAATACCATAAGGATTCATTGGCTCATGCACCTTTTGCCCCTCCAAGTAATATTGAATGCAGGTTGCAGAACCTGGAGATGAGCGCTACACAAGGACATTGCTCAAATTTGGAAACTGCACATCTGTCAAGTCCATGTATGGTCTTTCAAGACACCCTTTTAATGATCTTTCTATCTTCTTGTTCGGAACCGGGTTCCTCGGTAACCCTTTCTAACTGTTTTGAATCAGGATCTGCTCGCAGCTTCATCGGATCGTCTTACTCTTGGAAATATATCCAACAAAAAGAATCCACACTCAGCATTTTTGAATCAATATCAGTATAGATTTGGACACCATCCCTTTCTGCCAACTGGGAGGCAACGCCCCACCCTCGGCAATCTGTCTAGCATGCTTGATCAATGAGCATCAGCTCACAGACCATTTGAAAATTTGTTTATGATTATGACCTTTACCGATCTAGTATTTCTTGCTAACAAGCACAGATACATCTACTAGATTTTCCATCCAGACAACCTCAGTCCACCCATCCATCTGTCATGTACTAGATCCATCGGTCAGCAATATTCGGGCACAACTTGCTCACCCACTATAATCCATTGATTAACAGGGTATTGGGCAGTATTATAATCCGACAAGCTACTAACGTTTTTAGGTGCATCCCAATGGCCTCAGTCCAGGCGGCATTTGCAACTGTTCCAAAAGCCTCACCCAGGATCCTGTTCCGTTGCTGGAAGCTTCGCCAATAGCCCTAGTCAATGCAACTGCCTTGTGCATGCTTGTATACCAGAACAGCTGGCAAGTTTTTTGGCAGGGACCTCTCGGTCAACGTTGTCATTCGGCACATTTGGCCAAGGTCTCACCCATCCTTCCCCATCCATTTCTCTTGTTTCACTCCGTATATGCGTATCATATGCCTGTACGACCCTTTTCGGTTCTTCTTGGCTAGAGGCCGACACCTTTAGTAGACGGTGGGACGTCTACCTAAAAGGGGGGGTGGCAACCAGCTAGAAACCTTCTCAAACTGCACACACTCCCCTCCCGAAGACGTCTTTCTCCCAAAAACCACCTCCATTTTTCACTCTCCGTTCCGTCCATCACCTTCTGTCCTATTCTCCACTCCCTCCATTCCATTCCATCACCTATCATGTCCCCCTCTCCCCCAATCCTTCTCCAACCACTCCCCCATACACTCCTGATACTCCGCTTATGACCCTACGACCACCTTTAATCCCGAAAAAAAAATATCCCCTCATCCCACCTCCAACCTCCAATCCCTCCTTCATCCGTCCCAGTCCATCCGTCACCCTCTTCTCCCATCAATATAAAACAGCCAATCTGCCGAACCCCTCGGCATTTCCGACTTGTTGTATCTTTCCCTTAAATTCTTTCACTTTTCTTCCTTCAAATTTATACAATATCCATTATTTCTCTAATCTATCTCCACATATTCATCCTCATTTCTCTCCTCCTCTTCTTTCCTCCCCTGCTCTTCCTTCCTCTCCTCATCCCGCAAAGCATTCCTCAACTCCTCCAATTGCGGGATTGCCGACAAATCAGGCTCCCTCTCAAGAAGGAGCCGCATCGCGTCCTCCATACGACGCAACCTCCCCTCTATCCACCCCAATCTGTCTAATCTGTCCGTCCTCCCCGTCCGTTTCCGTCCAGACCCCCCAGCCAGTGGCACTTTGGTGTCGACAGCCTTGCTGCTTGGTTTTTGGGTACAGGCCCGCTTTGGCCTCTTCCGTGGGGGTTCCACTGCCACATCCGCTTCTGCACCCTTTCCTAGGTCTACTGGGAAAACTTTGCCCCGGATCGACTGACTCTTCCACTAGGAGAAATCTGTTAGCAATGAAGAGAGAGTAATGTGCTACCACTCACCTGTGACCCTCTTCCCCATCCCCGAGCACTCGACCCCACACTGGGCCCCGCTCCCATACTCCTACCCCATTTCCGTTCATCAACCTTCGGGACCCCCGAGTTCCTGGGGTTTTCTGCCCACTCAGCCGCTTCGGCCCATGGGGATACAACCTCTTGGCCATCCTCCACATCCTCCGGAGCATCCCAGCTCGCCGCTACCAGTTGCCCCACAGTGATTTCCCCGTCAGCCTCCACGACCCCCATCAAGGCACTCTCTGTACCCGCACCATCCGCATTCCCTGCCAAGGCACCCTCCGCACCTGCACCATCCATATTCTCCGCGAGGCTCTGTGATTCGCGCCGTCGATCGTGTACGAATGAGGAACTAGACCCATCGATGGTCTGTCCTCCAGCAACTGCCTGCTCGGTGTTTTTGGTTTCGGCGTACATCCGGTCTTTTCTGTTTTGGGTGGTGACACTTAGGAATGATGCATAGGGATGATGAGAAGACTGGGAAACTTCCCAGCCACCCCGCACCGTTACGTTTAGACATCCCAAAACTTTAAAATTAATTTCCAGCTTCATGGGTTCAGCCACTAAGGGGGGGATACTGTCAAGTCCACGTACCGAGACCCATCTGCCGGCAGTGCCGACCAAGCAATCATCCTATATCCACGACCAAGTGCCCACGTCGTATGCATAACACTTGGTGCACCGGTCCCGGCTCAGCACATCCGCCATCCACACTCCTCAGTCCGTTTCACCTCGGGACTCCCCGTCCTTGTATTATCCTTGGACACGACCCTATTGTTTTATACTCGGCCACTCCCTATTGTCCCATCTTGAGTCATGATACTATTATCCTGTCTTTTATTGTTCCATCCCTGCTTTGCATTCCTTGTTCTAATTTTGTTCGTTGTGGACAATAACCACATGCTCTGCATACCTTGTTGTCCCACATTCCTTATTCCATATGTCGCTTCTTAACCTATATAAGTAGGACATGCATGTACATATTTCCTGATTCTGGGTATCGACTAGGCTTAGGCCCTTCTACCTTCTTCTCTTCTGTTAAAGTCCTCGACTTGGGCCAGCATCCTCAGCATCCCCCCGAGTATCTGTCTGTTGCAAATACAGTGGCACACATGGCAAGTAGGGTGCAATGCACGAGTACATTGAAGCCAACACCACTACTCTTGGCCTGCAGGACTTGGCCATAGTCCGCCCAACCTTTCGACAACACCCCTCGGCAGTACCAAAGTCTGTCAGTACCCGACGCTTGACAACATCGAAGTGTGATACCAAATACGGGAGGCATAGGTGCCTGGACATATCATGACTCATGGTCACATTTAGCTGGAGCATTACCAGGGCTTCCACTACCTAAGTTCCCAAGAGATGATAATAATGTTTTTAAAAGAGCTACACCTGAAGAAAAGGGAGCTAGAGGATGCAAGTATTGTGAGAGCAGGAAGCAGTAGGATAAATAATGCAAACATGCATATATTCAGCCCAATAAGAAATTTGACAAAATATAAGTTCCAAGCTAGCTACTGGAGAAATGGAGGATATCCAAGCTCAAGATGAATATGAGAGTATTTATGATCAATTGATCATGGAAGAAACTGACATGGATGATGAACAAGCTCAAGTTTATCAAGCTACTGCAGAAATTTCTGAAGAAATCCCTGACACACAGGAAACTCCAGGAGACCTCCCTGAAGCACACTGCAATGTCATTAAGCCCTTGATACACAAGCTAAAGGATATATCTGGGCTGGGGCATCGAAAATTCACCCAAAATCATTTTCTTCTCCATCAACTTCTCCTCCTCCTGAACCTGACAATAAAATTTCTATAAAATCACCTAAAAATCGCAGGGAAAATAGGAAACTAATTAAAGAAGCTGGAAAAACTACTTCATCACTAGGGATACCCAACATTGCCAACCTTGCCTCCAATGCATTTTTAAAACTGAAGAAACACATGTCCAGACCAGCTGGATGTGCCTTTCTGAGAACAAATGCCACTACCACCAAGGCATAGCTTAGGGAATATGGAAAGAACCAGCAGAATCTCATTGCTGACTCTGGGTCAGACATCACTCTAATATCTCAAAGTGCTCTGTCAAAAATGGACAATCCACCTAAGGTCAAAATTGGACAAAAGATTGATTTGATTCAAGTCACTGGGACATCCAAAATATCTTGATATATAAACCTGCCCATCATCTTTGAAACAGATGCTGGACCAGTCCAGATTTATGTGTAAGCTTATGTAGTCAAAGGAATGTCCACACCTGTGATCCTAGGAAGTGAATTTGCCGATCAATATTCCATATCCATTGTCAGAGAGGAATCTTCCACTATTTAGGAATTCAGGGAGATGTACCATTATACAAAACTCTGTTGGAGCCACCTTACAAGGAGATGATGGACATACATTCAAAATTAGGACCATTCCCAATTTTCCATCACTTCTGGCCAAGTTCAAGGCTCACAGACGTGCCAAAAATCTCAGAAAACAAATCAGAGGCAGAATTCTTGACTCAAATGTCAGAGCATCTCAAGAAATTTATGTTCCATCCCAATCAGCAGTCTTAGTCCCTGTTAAAGTATTTTTCCCCAGGAACTCTGAACATGTCTTTGTGGAAAAGATTATTCACTCCAACAAGGGCCCAGAAGATTGTTATGGAATTACAGACTCCATAATTTCTAGAGATAACCCTCAGCTTTATGTGTCTAATTTCTCCCAAGGACCAGTCATAATCCATCATGGTCAATTGCTGGGTTATGCCCGGAATCCCACTTCTTGGTTGGAAAATTCCAAAGGAAGCCCAGAACAGGTTGAGAAATTGCAGAAACATGCTCACCTGATCAAGGCTGTCACTGAGAAGCTGGGGATTAAGAAGGGAGAGCACATATATCCAGGTCCAGACAACCCTGAAGACAAAACTGTGCCTGGAGGACCCAAAACCCAAGAATTACCTGCAGAAATTATTCCAACCACCCAGTTGATCAATGAATTGGCCTTCTCACCTGATCTGAACCCTAGTCAAAGAAAGGACCTAGAAAAGATAGTTCTCAGAAACAAGGACACCTTTGGACTTGATGGGCACCTAGAGAATTATGATACCGGGGTTGAGATCAGTTTAAGGCCAGAGGCTAAGGAAATATCTTTACCTCCTTACAATGCTTCCCCTGAAAAAAGGGAAATTATTCATAAACAAATGGATGCATGGATCAAGCTAGAAGTCATTGAACCATCCAAGAGCCTATGGGGATTCCCTGTCTTGATTGTTTACAGATGAGAGAAACCAAGGATGTGCATTGACTACAGAAAACTCAATGAAAGGGTTATCCCTGATGAATTTCCATTGCCCAGACAGGATACCATTCTCCAGACCCTCACTGGATCCAATTGGCTAACCACCTTGGATGCTCTTTCAGGATTTACCCAATTGAAGATGGCTGATGAGGTCAAGGAAAATACAGCATTTCAGACTCACAGAGGTCTTTACCAATTCAAGAGAATGCCCTTTGGTCACAGAAATAGTCCAGCCATTTTCCAAAGAGTGATGCAAAATGTCCTAGCCCCATACCTTTGGATTTTTGCCTTGGTTTACATTGATGACATTGTGATTTATTCAAAAACATTTGAAGATCACTTGAATCATTTAGATCAAGTATTCCATGCAGTCAGTGAACAGAATTACTTTATCTCCACTAAAATGTCATTTGGCATACCAGTCACTCCTCCTCCTAGGACAGAAAGTGTCCAGACTTGGACTTTCCACTCACAAGGAAAAAGTGGATGCTATATTAGACTTAGAAGAACCAAGAAATTTACATAAACTACAGACTTTCTTGGGAATGATGGTCTACTTTGCAGCGTACATACCCTTTTATGCCTGGCTAGTGGCTCTCTTGTTTGAGTTGTTGAAAAAGGACACTAAATGAGAATGGGGTGAAACTCAACAAGAAGCCTTTAGGATGTCAAAAGAAGCACTGATTAGCTCACCAGTTTGTGCATATGCTGTGCCAGGCCTGGGTTACAGGATTTATTCTGATGCCTGTGATGTTGGCATAGCAGCCATTTTGTGACAAGTTCAGCCCATCAAAATCTGAGACTTAAAAGGGACAAGGACTTACAAAAAACTATGGAAAGCCTACCAAGAAGGACTCCAAGTCCCTAGTCTAGTCATCCCAGTCAGCAAGGAAGAGAATCCACCTGAAGACATTACTTAGGATACAGATTTTGAAGAAACCACTGTCAAGGTGGAAAGGCTTATTGCATATTGGTCAAGGACACTTAAACCAGCTGAAAGAAACTACTCACCTACTGAAAGAGAAGCCCTAGCTCTGAGAGATGGACTGGTGAAGTTTCAACCTTACATTGAGGGAGAGAAGATCACTGCTGTGACAGACCATACAGAATTAGTCTGGGGCAGGACTTTTCAAAATGTAAACAGGAGATTACTCACTTGGGGAACTGTATTTTCAGCTTACCCAGATCTCCAGGTAGTACATATGGCTGGAAGGGTATATTCAAATGTAGACCCTATCTCCCGACTCAGGAGAAGAGTGCCATGCCAAGAAGGACCTGTGCAAGATAGATCAGCACATACAATTCTCAATTCAGATCAGGAATTTCTTACAGATTTCTATAAGGAAATTTCTCCCCAATTTGAGGTCAGAACTCTTCAGTTGATGGCCCAGTTAGAAGAAGAGAATGAAAAACTAGAAATCAGAATACTGAAGACTAGTGTGGATGCTGAAACTCACCAAAAAACACCTCTCATACCATTCCAAGTAGCCAGAACTTTCAATCTGGTTACTGCCATTCATCCTAAAGAAACAGGAGAGTTCGTGTGTGGATACAACTCAGACCCTTATTTTTCAAAGGTACAAACCAGGCTGAGGAAGGAGGCTGGCTGGAACAATGTTCAGCAACCATTATTGAGAAGATGGACTTATCTTCTTTGAAGATTGGAATGTAAACCTAAGGTTATGTGTTCCAAAGAGTCAGCAAGCAAAAATCATGAGCAAAACACATGATGAACCTGCAGAAGCTGCCCATGCAGGGTTTCATAGAATATACAACTGTTTGGCTGCCACCTACTACTGGCCACAGATGAGTAGAGACATCAAAAGATTTGTAGTTAGTTGTGATATATGTCAAAAGGCCAAATCCAAATGGCATGCACCTATGGGACTGTTGCAGCCAATCCCAATACCTGAACAACCCTTTGAGGTGGTGACCATGGACTTCATCACTGAACTGCCAGTTAGCAATGGTTATGATTGCCTCCTTGTGATCATAGACAAACTCACCAAATATGTTACTGTGGTCCCTACTACATCAGATATTGATGAGAAACAGGTTGCTGATCTATTTTTTGAAAAAATAAATAGTTAGCATATATGGACTGCCAAGACAGATTATCGCTGACTGGGACTCCAGGTGGACTGGAACATTTTGGAAAGAAGTTACTAAACATTTGGGAGTCAAAAAAGCACTTACCACTGCTAATCATCCTCAGGCAGATGGCCAAACTGAAATAATGAACCAAATATTGGAAACAGGCCTTAGAACATATGTCAGCCCAGAACTAGATGACTGGCATACATACCTGAGACAATTCGTCTTGGGCTATAATACCACCCCACATACATCAACTGGTTTCAGTCCAGCACTCTTGCTCTATGGATTCCACCCTATAACAGGAGCAACAGTCATGCACCAGCCAAGTGAAATGGTAGACAGACCTGAGACAGGGAACCAAGGACATGCACCTGATGACCTGGATGTTTCAGAAAGTTTCAAAGCTCAAGAATTTCTGGAAAATTTTGAGATTTACAGATTGAGGGCTAAAGAATCACTATTGTCTTCTCAAATGGTTTAACAAAGAATTTACAATGAAGGTCACCTGGAAATCAAGTTTGAAGAAGGCAACTGGGTGCTTATAGACTGTCAAGTGCATGTATCAAGATCCCGGTAATTTGGCAGTGCCAACCAAGCAGTCATCCTATGTCCACGTACAAGTGTCCATGCCACATGCATGTCACTTGGTATGCCTGTCTCGGCTCAGCTCATCCACTATCCACATTCCTTGCCCTTACCCCTCACTTACGTTACCTCAATCACCATCCATTAATCCCACCCCATCCGCTCCTTAATCCTCGACCTACCTCACCTTGGGACATCCTGTCCTTGTTTTATCCTTGGCTGTTTTATAGCTTGGCATTCCCTATTATCCTATCCCTGGCCACATTCCTATTATTCTATCTTTTATTATTCTATTTCCGTTTGCATTCCCCCATTCTAATTTTACTCATTGTGGACAATACCCACATGCTCTGCATACCTTATTGTCCCATATTCCTTATTCCACATGTCGCTTCTTAAACCTATATAAGTAGGGCATGCATGTACATATTTTCTCATTCTGGGTATCAACTAGGCTTAGGCCCCTTACCTTCTCCTTCCCTTGCAAAGTCCCCTACTCGGGCTGACACCTTCAGCACTCCCCGAGTATTTCCTCTGTCCCAAATCAGTGGCATGCATGGCAAGTAGGGCACCATGTACAAGTACATTGAAGCCAAAGCCACCCCAACTGGCCTGCAGGTTGGCCATTACACGCCCAACCTCTTGGCATTCCTGAAGCCTGAAATAGACACACATTCCCTGGACATGCTCAGAAATAAAAAGAGACTAGGCAGAAAATTGCAAATGAAGTACGATGGACCTTTTGAAATCTTAGAGAAGAAAAGCCCTATAACCTACCGACTCAGAATGCCTGCATCTTATGTAATTCACCCAGTAATCAATATTGGACATCTGGAGAAATATCACTTGTCCCTGGATGAGTTTGGCATTTGCCCCAGCAAACACCTGGGCAGGGCAGACTTCTCCAAGATCCCTGAATATGAGGTTGAGACCACCCTCAGATCCAGGTGGAGAGTAGCCTGAAACAGCTGGAAGATTGAGGAATTTTTGATTAAATTCAAGGATTATGAATCTAGCTACAATGAGTGGCTGACCAGGAGGCAACTCAAGAATGCACCCTGGATTCTGAGGGAATGGGATGACTCCAAAAGAGTTGTCAAACAAAAATACTAGAACATTAAACCATGTTCTACAGTATACCCTGGTTTGCTAGAGTCCCAGAAAAATATTTATAAAAGGATCACAAAATTAGTACAGGTCCTTAAACTGTCAAGTACATGTACCGAGTATCCAGTAACTTGGCAATACCGACCGACTGACCCTTACCCACACACCAGTGACAAGCCTTCCATCACCGGTTCATGGCCCTGGCTTGGTACATTCAGTACATCATCTGGTTCACTACTCTCATCCCACCCCCTCCATCCTTTACTATTCTCTCATTCCCCATCCATTCCCTTGCCCTTTTTCTCTTGGAACATTTATTATTCATTTATTATTCGGTCATGGCCCTATTGTTTTATCTTCAGCTATTTTCTATTGTTCTATTCTCATCCACTCCCTCATTATTTTATTTTCAGCCATATTTCATTATTCTATTCTCACCTACATTTCTTATTCTATTCCTGATCACTGTAGACAATACCTCCACATCGTCCTGTCTGCACCCATTCAGATCACATCAGCTGACTACCAAATCATCCAAGTCAGGAACCATTTCTACCAATTACCCATCCACATGCCAGCCGAGTACAAAGGAAGACCTGTATTCAACCTTAATTTCTATTCTCCTACCACAAGGGATTTCACCCATTATTGAATCTTCGACCATAAGGTCTCTGTTCTCAGACCTGAACTGGCAGATGCAGTCTAGGAGTCAGTCTGGATGAAAATCAGAGAAATTATTGCAGCCAGAACAGATTGAGAACCTGGTCACCCAACCATGCCTCTTGTGATTCCTGAGGAGAAACTACAGGAGCTGGGGATGATCCATCCTGAGTTCCCTCATTTATATTGTTTATCTCTTAATATTCTGAAGGCCCCTAACGGTCAGGGAGAAATTTATAATTGGTTGAAATGTGGCAACAACTAGGTCAAAAGCTCACCACTTGGATACTCAAAGTGAAAGAAATTTTACAAGACAATTCCCAAACTACTTGGAGATGGACTCACCATGAGAGGGCTCAGGTGGACCATCGAAGCATATCACACTGTACTCACTTGGAGTACCCTGACGATGAGGTGGATGAATTTGTAGAAAATAAAGGAGAATCAGGTATGCAACCTGCATATATGCATATATTCTCTGGATTATTTCAATCATTAGGAGAATACTACAACTGGTGAACTTATCCATCCACTAATTCTCACTGTTTCAGCATGAGCACTGTTAGAACCAAAGGAATTTTTGAGTCATTATATACATTTGTGTTAAATCCGCATGTCAGGCACTTAGCTAAATACTTCCAGAAGGGCTTCCAGAGGTTTCTGAGGTGTTTCCATGAAGGGGGTTGAGGTTCCAAGGACGACAATTCATGGATGGAAGATGGAAAGACAGAAGATGGAAGATGGGAGATGGAAAGATGGGAAGTGCTGGAGACTTAGGATTGGTCACAGTATAGGGTCGATATGACTAGTCATTCAAGTGTTTGAAGTCAGAGGGACTTGGCTTCAACTTATGTGTTGTGCCCTCCTCGATCATCTGTCCCTAATTTTGAAAAGTCAGAGAGTTTTACCGGAACTGAATTGGAAACTGTGATGCAGATTAAGTCGATATTTGTACTGGCAAATAGTCCAGTTGACTGGGGGTTTATATACATGTAGCTAACCCTTGTACTATCTATAAATTGCCAAGTAAAGACAAGGGGGAGAATGGAATACAAGGGGCTAATAGAAAAGGGAGAACAAGGGAGTGAGGTACACGATGATCCTGTATAAAGGAGTGGAACCTAGGTCATGGAATCATGGGAGGTTTGGGATTGCAGGACTTCAGGTTGATGCAATAGAATCATAAAAAATGATCATTCCAGACTTTACAGTTGGAAGGTCCCAGAAAAGGTGCAGGTGGTTGTGGGGACTAGTATGGGTTTATTGGGAGCATGGGCCATAACAATTTGCCTACATATTTCAACACTAAAACCCAAATATTTCCCCCAATTATATCCCCCTCAAATTGCAACTTCTTCCAGGCTTTACAGATGATATAAAGGACCTACAGGAATATTCTTGTGATTTTAAAGACAGCTTTAGATGAATAACACCTACATGGCCTGGTGCCTGACCCAAGGATCAAACTGCTCTTCAGGGCTGATAGAAGGGATATCATTGATGGGCAAGCAGTTTTAATAATGAATGTTTTGTTTGAAATCTTTCTATCTTTTTCCAGGGCACGGCCTAAATCTTTTCCTTTGTCCACATACAGTACCCACGTTCCATCACGTACCTGGCTGAATCAGAATGGCCTCCAGTTATATTCAGATAATTTTTTGTATTGTACAGCCTTTTCTTTCTTATAAGTACCTAGATGTATCTAGCAAAATAACATAGAAGTTGAAATCACCTTTCTACATTGTTATTCTCATTAACTCTCAAGCTATCCTCAAAACTCCCATCCATGCTGAATCAAAGGTTAAGTGCTGGTCTCTACACTTATCACTTTCAGACTAGAGCATCAAAGAGTTGTACTACAACCCAACTGAGGCTACAGTTATTTCCTCCATATCAAACAAACTTACTCCATATTCTTTAATATTATATTCATCTCGTGGAGGAGATACAATTCTACAAACTGATGTTTTGGCACCCAGGCCAGTTTGCCAGATTGGCACCTAAGTGGAGGCAAAACTTGGGAGATCAACTCCAGCAGAATTATCATAGAAATTCATATTCCCTAATAATAAATATAGAAATCTAATCTGCCATACCAAACTACAAGCACTTCACTGAAATGGAAGCGATCCAAAGAGGAGGATGCTAAGGAAGACATCCCTTATTACCACAACCTCCAACTTATCAGATGGGAGCCTTCAGTTGCTCAAAAGTTCAACAATCAAAGGAACTTGGGATATCCCTACTATGTGCCAACAAATGCCTTATTTCAACAGCCATATGAGTCTTATGGGGCCCAGCTGGGAAGCTATGGAATCTTTTCCTCTTAAAATAGATTTCATATGTGATTGTTAACTCAAATAGAGGTTTGGAGGGGGGATGATGTTGGGGAATGAGGAATTCTCTACTAGAATTGAAGGGCCACTGAAATAGTATTAGCATATAGGATTCCAAACCTCTCTTACTCAGAAAACTATTCAACAAACCAGTCTTGAATTGACTACCAAAAAATATAATAACTTTGGCTGGCTATTTAAGAGTAAATTACTCAGGGTAATTAACTCTTAAATAGCAAAACTCTCAAGTCCAAGGAAAATCCTCAAAAACATATCTTTTTTGTCTATTCCTATTTGGACCCACAAGGAACCATAATTGGGTGTCAATTACTTAATACATGGAAAATGGAACTAAATTCCCAGGTCAAGTTCTCAAACCAACTTGTACAACAAATCCCTAGGTTTATATAATAAATATTACATAAATGTCAGCCCAGAAGCATGGATCAATTACTAATAATATTTTGTGACTTGACCAGTCACAAGACTACTAACTGTGGGAATATTCTTTTCTTTTTATTATTAGTGACTACAAGGGTGACACAGTGATTTCCAAGGGATTCCAGGACCTTCTATCCCTTTCAGTAACATTCCATTAATTTCCAGAAGGTCTTGCCTTATTAGGGAGTTACATAATCAGCTTAGAATTAGTATGTATAGAGATTAGTTCTGTAGCATAAAAGTAGGACATCAACCCAGACAAGCATTAACTTGCTGTCGTCTTGTCAGAGAACTTGATTAGGCTTTCTTCACACCAAAGTTTAGAACAATAGAGCATGACCAAAATAGAACAATAGAAACATCCTAATAGGGAACAGAATAGAGCATAAAAGAATAAGCAGGGTAGGAGTAATGGATCATAAGTAAAAGAAAATATGAATGATAAATGTACTGAGCTGAGACCAATGCACCATGTGGCTTGTAAACAACTTGGTCACCTGTGTGTGGAATTAGACATGTAGCATTCAGCTGGTACAAACAAGTGAACCAATGCTTGGTAATGTGTACTTAACAGTACCTCCCTCTTAACAGCTGAACCCATGAAGCTGGTAAGCAGAGTTTAAAAATAAAGTCTTGAACACCACTGTGATGTCATGAATTGTTTGGGGGTTTAATCCTCCAAGGTCTTCTTCCCACAACCACCATAACCCAATTGTATCACCCTATCACAATCTCTACCCTTTGACCACAATGGGAGCTGACTCCAATGAAGAAGCTCATCAGATTGTCAAGATTCAAAAGAAGAAGGTGAGGAGACAGCAGGAGCAGGAGGCTGAAGCAAAGAGGGTTGCTAAGGAGAAGGTGACAGCCAAGGCCAAGGAGGAGGCTGAGAGGAAGGTGAAGGAAGAGGCCAAGGCAGCCCAAAAGAAAAATGAGGAGGAAGAGGCTGCTGCTACTAGGGAGGATGAGAAATGCTTGGCTGAGCAGGCTGCAGCAAAGAAGGCTGCAGATGCCAAGTGGGTGTGTTAATGCATACTGCAATTTGCAGCTGATGAAGAAGGTATACCAGCCAACTGCCCCAAAGGATAAGGGGAAGCAGAAGGAGGTGCCATGGGCCAGTGGCTCAGTAATGGAGAGAAACAGAGGTACCAAGGAGGTGCCAAGGAAGAAGCAGGATAGGCCTCCAAAGGTGAATAAGGGTTTGGTTTGGTTTTAGATTTTTTACTAATTTTTTTAGAAGTCCAAAAACACTGACACAGCCAGTGGACCAAAGCATCCACCATGTAAGACATGTACCTGGCATGAGGAGATATTCTATGCCTCAGATACTGGCACTGCATGCACTCAGTGCAATACCTGAAAGGTGAAGTGCAACCTTACAGCTGCCCAAGTAAAGAGAAGTAGGGAGAGGATTGAATTCAGATGAAGCTGCAGGGGATAAGTGTCAGGGGATGACCCTTCCCAAATCCTAAATCTGAGTCCGAAACCTTATTTCAAACTCTGCTCCAATTCTGAGATTGGAAACAAGGATCCAAGGACAGGAGAGGAGTACCTCAACCTTGATTCCTAGGCAACATCCACAAGCTTGATTATCTACTGAACTTCCACAGTATCTGTCATCTGTACCATCGTCCACACCATCTCCACACTGTCCACAATATCCATGACCTCCGTGACCTCCATGACCTCCCATATGACAGATGGATTAAATCCATGCACTGACAATACTCTGAAGTTCAGTCAGGAATCTAGGAACCACCAGGTTGGAAACCGGAATGAGTTTAGCATAGTGATTAGAACCCAGAATAAGCACCCAAGCTCTGGACTTAGTACCAGGAGGTTGGCTCTACAGACTCCAATGTATATATTTGTAAGCTAGTGCACAGACCACTTACATAAAGGGTATATAAGAGGGGTTCACCAGCAGCAGGATCTTTAGGCTTTCTTCTTTAGATTTCCCCTTCCTAGATGAGAGCCCTATATGTATTTAGGTAGTGACTATAATTAAACTTTGGATTTCCCCTGCCTAGCCCTTTCTGTGAGGTAGCTCTGGAGAAGTCTGGAGGGTTGCCCTTACAATAAGGAGGAGGGACCATCTAGAAAGAGGGCCAGGGCTGATGGAGTTTAGCCTAGTGTCAAGGCACCAATAGTCCAGGTGCCAGTGCAGGCAAGTGTGGGGTTGGATGGACTTGTACATGCTCTGGAGGAGAAAAATTGACTCCATCAAGAGTTGAATGGGTAATTGAGGCAGCTGGCAGACACCCAAGAGTGGGTAGTAGGGTAGCAACAGCTGTCTTGGTCTGAGACCCACATTTCCAGTGAAGAGGAATGGACAGGATTCTTGGGTTGTGTTGGCCAAGAAGATGGCCCTCCAAGGGTTCAAGGCAGTTTGGAAGAGGGAAATGGAGAGGAGAGGATGGAAGTGGAGAAAGGGAAAGAGGAAAATGAGGAACAAGAGGAGCAGAATATAGCAGAGACTCTGAGAGACACAGAGTAATAATAATTTTTTTTGTATATTTTTTTTGATATTTTTTTTAATAAACTCAGTTGAAAACCAATTATACTATGTTGTAACCAAGGGGTATATCCCCACATCTCATTCATCACATTCGCTGTATATACCATATTTCTGTCACATGCTGTCACATGCAAACCATATCCAGAACACATACACGTCATGATCAACTGTCAAGCTTTGGGTACTGATGGACTTCGGTACTGCTGAGGGTTGTCAGGCAGACAATGGCCAAGTCCTGCAGGCCAAGAGTAGTGGCATTGGCTTCAACATACTCGTGCATTGTGCCCTACTTGCTGTGCGTGCCACCGATTTGCAACAGACAGGTACTTGGGAGGATGCTGGTGATGCCGGCCCGAGTCGAGGACTTTACAGAGGGGAAGAAGGTAGAAGGGCCTAAGCCTAGTCAATACCCAGAATGAGGAAATATGTACATGCATGTCCTACTTATATAGGTTAAGAAGTGACATGTGGAATAAGGAATGTGGAACAACAAGGTATGCAGGGCATGTGGTTATTGTCCACAATGAGTAAAATTAGAATGAAGGAATGTAAACAGGCATAGAACAATAAAGGATAGGATAATAGGAATGTGGCCGAGGGTAGAACAATAGGAAGTGCCCGATTATAAAATAAGGGCTGTACCCAAGGATGACACAAGGGCAGGAAGTCACAAGGTGAGGCGGACCGAAGGGTGAGGACAAGGAGTGTGGATGGTGGATGTACTGAGCCAAGGCCAGTGTACCAAGTGTTATGCATGCGGTATGGGCACTTGGTCGTGGATATAGAATGGTTGCTCGGTAGGCATTGCCAAGTGGACGGTTCTCGGTATGTGTCTTGACATCAACATATCAATTCTCATATGTCTCTGGGAAGGGACATGTGTAGATAGGTTTACTATATAATAAAAACATGTATTAGAATAATAATAATCACAAAAATCCCACTTTTCCTCTCCCCATATCTGTCCTATCTTTAGAATCAGTAAATTTTAGTCAACATTAACCAAGATACCAGACTGAAAGAATAACAGAGACAGAGATAGATGAGAGAAGAGAGAGATAAGTGAAATGTGCCAACATTTCAGGGGTCTCAGTTGGGTAAATTGACTTTGAAAGATAAAGAGAAATAGATAGACTGAAGAAATGAAAATTAGACAGAGAAAACTGAAATGGGTATTCAGGAGATATAGAAATGAGACCCTGTAAGGAGAGCCATATGTGGATTTTAAGGAGACCATGGACCTGGCTTAGTAGAGTAGGTATGATGGAATTCCATGATAATCTCGGTCATGTTGCCAAGCTCGGTTATGAGTAACCAACATGTCTTATCATCAGTGCCTTCATAACCAGCCCAATTGACCAGGTAAAGGAGGTTACAGGGTCTTCAGCATCAGTCAACCTTTGAATCATGGATTTTAGCTATCTTGTACTCAATTTCGCCATCAATTTCAACTGGTGGTGGTGGAGGCTGGACTCAGTTGGGTATAGAGTTGTAGGTTTGAGCATTGAGACATGGAAGACTGGGTGCACTGCTCATATGGTGTCAGGCAAATGAAGGGTGTAAGAGTGGCTACTGACTCAAACAATTACCTCAAAGGGGCTGAGGAACTTTTCTGCCAGCTTCTTGGAGGGCCGAGTGATATAGAAGAATTGAGCTTTGAGAAATGCAGATGATTCAATCGCAAAGTCAGGAGTGGGAAGTCTTTGGGGGTCTGCTAAGGTTCAATACCATGATTGAACATGACTAACTTGCTCTTTCAGGGTGTCATGAAGTTGGTTTAGATCTATGGCAAACTTGTGCACTCTAAGAGGAAGTGAGATCATGTTTGGGGTACATGGTAAGGTTTGGGTGATGTCCCTTGTTGGCGAAGAAGGGAGAGATACCCATAGTAGCATTTGGGGCATTGTTACAGGTGAATTCAGCTAGTGTAATAGTTGTAATAGTTCAGACCACTTGTTTTGCTGATAGTTGCAATAGACCCGAAGATACTGTTCCAAGGTTTGATTTACATATTTGGTCTGGCCATCGGCTTCTGGATGATTGCCTGAGGTAAAGTGTAAGCACATGTCAAGAGCTTTGCTGAGTGACTGGAAGAAGTGAGAAATAAATTTACTTCCTTGGTCAGAAGTTACATGACTTGGTACATCATTGTGTCACAACAAGTACAAACAATAGAGAAATAATCAGTAATGTAAATAAGAAAAAGAGAGAATAGGATAAAAGGGAAGAAATGAAAGGTAACTATAAGGAAAATAAAGGAAAAGAAAATAGACCCTGAGGGTTGTCCCCTGACACTTTGTGACAAAGCTGCTATGAGATCTGGGCAGGATCTGACATACATCCATATCAGGAAATGGTGAGCAGGGTTGAGACAGGTGGATGTAATAACTGAATGGAAATGAAAATGTGCTTAATGGAAGAGCAAGGTTAGGTGAGTGAGGTTTGGACTGGTGAATTAGAAGGCACAGTTTCCAATCAGAGGGCTGAAGATACGTGGCAAAATTGTGGTGTCTAAAAAAAGGCAGAAGAGTGAGGTTTACTAGTAAAGGGAATGTAAACATGTGCTTTGATCAGGGTTCACCTGAAGAGGAAAACATGACCATATGCTTCTGTTGGAGTTTGGGCTGCAGGAGGCAATATGTCACATGTCACATAAGGTCACTGAAGCCAGATTAGGAGAACAAAGGGTATTGATACATATATAAGCTAGAGTATTTATAACAAAATAGATTGTTGGTCATACCTTCCACCCTTATCTGCATATCAATTCTCAACAGGTTATGGGCCCTGTACTCACCTGAATCAGTGTTTATCTGCGACAATCTGTGTTTATCTGTGCCACCCATATTTCTCAACTTTACAATAAATTATGAGTTCAATCCACAATCTTATTTCAGGCATTGCCAAACTCACACATTTACCACCAAATTGGTCAACATGGCGAAAGGATGCAGAGGTCATTCTCAAGTCCAAGGAACTTTTTGGCATGGTTAATGGCAGTGCCACTCCACCCTCTGATCCCACCCACCTTCTATTATAGCAGAAGTGAGACAAGCGTGCTTATGCTATCATCTACCTCTGTGACGTTTGTCAAGCGATGCAAAGACAAACGGTAACATGAGAAGTGGAACTTATCGGAAATGCGAGAGATTGGTTAGGATAAGTCGCTGATTCCTCTAAGCTACCATTAAACTACTCGATCTAGAAACCATTGAACTATAGTTTACTTGACTTTAGGGGAGGACAAGAGAAATAGAGAGAATAATGTTTTTGGGGAATATTTTTGATTGTATTTTTATTCTAGTACATGTTTTTATTATATAGTAAAACTATCTACGCACGTCCCTTCCTGGAGACGCGTGAGAATTGACGTGTTGGTCATGACGCGTTCCGGATATGGCATGTGACAGCGCGTGACACAAATACGGTGTACGCAGCGAATGCGGTGACTGAGATGTGGGGAAATACCCTCTTCGTTACAACACGCCCCTTCAGACCCTGTCGATTCCAAGTAACGAGGATTTGATGGGGTCTGCATATGTATGGTGATGTGGTGGGGATGATAGGGGTGAAAGAAATGGACCTTGCGCCCCTTGAAGTCTGTGTATGCGCGCCCCTTTAAACATGTGTATGCGCGCCCCTTTAAACGTGTGTATGCGCGCCCCTTTAAACGTGTGTATGCGCGCCACTTTAAACGTGTGTATGCGTGCCCCTTTAAACGTGACGTACGCCCCTTCAACGTGTGTAGATGGGGGTTGATGGATGTAGGACGGCGGTGGTGTTGTTTGCGATGGTTGAGTCGAGCGTGAATGCATCGTGAGGGACGTCGCGTCCCCATATGCACGTGACTGTGTCACATGACACGTTTTCGGGTGTTCTGCATCATCCGCCATCGTCTTGTTCGATGGTGGTGGTGATACTGGGCTAAAGCTAAAGCTGGGGCTCTGCTGGCCGTACGATGAACACAACACTTGTGTACGCTCGTTCTCGACCTGGATGCACGCGTCTGGTCCTCTCGACATTACGACGGGTTCCGCGCGCTCTGTGGATGGTACGGCGGCTTGCCCCGATGGCTCCGCCACGACTATATGTTCAATGGTACGCGGTGCATCACTTTTTGTCTGTATATGCGCGGCGGTCGGCGGCCCCCTTTCATCGCGGCTCATGGGCGGCAGTACAGTGGCTTTTGTCTCGGTGGCGGTAAGTTTTGTGGTTCGCCTGGAGTCTAGGGCTTTGGCTGATTCTCTCATTCGATCGTTCTCTGTAGCGCGCGACGTGTCACAATCTGCTCGTGCCGGTTCTGTACTCGTCCGTCTCGACGTTTCGATCGGAGGTGGTATGGGCCTTCGTCTCAATTGGCAGCGGGTAAGTCGCATATCTGTTCTCCTTTGAGGCCTCACTGACTCTTCCCTCTGCCTCCTCTATAATATCCCTTTCAACGTTTCCTGTTTGCACTGATGCAATGATTGGCATCCCTTTGTATTCGTCATGCGGCACTTCCCCGATCTCTCACTGCGTTATGCGGTCCTTCTTCCTCACGGCTCTTTGGCGGTGGTATGGCGATCTTCTTTTCGATGTGGGTCATGTCCACATGGGTAATGGTCGGGTCCACGCCTGGTTCCTCGCTCGTTGCTGGTGGCCTCAACGGCTCAATCTCGATCACGGCCTTGTTCATATAGCCGGCTTCAATAGGCTTCGCAGGTAAATCATCTGTGGCTGCTGTCAACCCTTCTTCTGTCAATTGCTCTACTCGCATCGTCTGCGTGGCCGTGGCTCGCGTCGATGGATCTGCTGGCGGCGGTAACGGTAAATCTGCCGTGTCTGTGTCTCTGTGTCTCTGCATCCATATGCTCCATCGGCAACGGGTAAGTTCCTTGTTTCATCTCATAAAACCATCCTCAATCTCTTCATCCTTTTCTCTCAATATCTCCTTTCTTTGCTGTCTCTCTCGTTGTTCCTGTCTGGTCTCCAATGTCTTTGTATCCGGGCCCTGGTAAGGTTCCGACGCCATCTGCGTGGTAAGTCCTTCCTCTGTTAACCGGTGTCAATCCTATGCTGATTACTTTGTTTGTCATTTCGCTTCCTCTCGTATTTCGTCCATTCTCGGTTCACTGTTCTTTCAGGCGGTCAGAGGCATTGGCACTTGCCGCCAGTATGTGGCTGGTCAGAGGTGTTGGCACTTGCCCCTTTCAGGCGGTCAGAGGTGTTGACACTTGCCCCCAATATATGGCTGGTCAGAGGTGTTGGCACTTGCCCCTGTTACTATGGGGTAATTAGATGGTGGTGATATGTGATATTCCTTGTGGGGTGTGAGGTTGTTTGGAATATGATGATTTTTATTATTATTTTAATTTTATTTTTGAACCTTGTGTGATAAAACTTTAATGTGAATGGAAAAGGAAAAAGAGAATCTGATCTGCAAGTGCTAGTCGAGGCTAGATGCCTTGAGACTTTTAATCTCTAGAAACAGTTGAACTATAGATTACTTGATTCTGAGAGTGAAACAGAAAATGGGGAAATGGGATATAAAATTTGTGTAATTATTATTCTAATACATGTTTGTATTATATACTAAATCTCCTTGTGCACGTCCCTTCCCAGAGATGCGTGAGAATTGACGCGTTGTTCACGACGCGTATGTGTTCCAGATATGGCTTACATGTGACAGCGTGTGACACAAATACGCTGTACGCAGTGAATGCAATGACTGAGATGTGGGAAATACCCCCTTGGTTACAACACTCGAGAGCAAGTATTTATACAAGTCGAGACTCCTAATAAGTGAATGAAAAGACACAACAGAATATGATATAATTGGAATACTAAAGAAAAGAACAAAAAGATAATATACTTTCAAGATTATAATAACGCTCTTTGTTGATCAACTGTTGAAGACAATCATTCAGGGGATCGCTAGGCGGCACCTTCTATTACATCCGCCCTCCTGCGCTGCTCTGCAGTGCATATACCTAGAACAGCAAAGGTTTTTCTTGGTCCCCTTCAAACTCTTGATCCTCTTCCTCGGTATTCATCATTGTGAAGTCGCTGACTGCTATGTTTGAATCGACAGGTACCCCCTGTTCTTCAGAACCATCTGTGGTATCTGTATTATTTGTATTTTCGACTATGTCAGTGCCTTCGTGCGTGACATTGACTTTCTCACAGTCTACACCAAAGTTTTTTACCTCTGTGAGTATGGCCGCCAACAAAAGGTCAAAGGCAACAGCAGGCCCACTCTTCACCCAGGACTTGAATCTAGAGGACGGTCCCCTCTTAGTGTTTCCCAAGGGGCGCGGTAGGGTGGGTTGTTCCCGCATCAGGTCCCATCCTTTGACTGAATGGTTTCTTCTTGCCTTGGTATTTCCTTTTGAAAGGGGCCCTGAAAGACGATTTTACACCAGCATTGAAAGCATCTTGCTGGGATTCAAGAAGGATTTTAAGAGCAGCAGAAGAGAGGACAACTTCGTTAGCATTTATTTTCAGTGTCAGGTGTGTGTGTTGTTGCCTCATCTCCTTCTGCTTGGACTTATAATTTCTCATTGCCTTCTTTGTCCTCCTTTTTGAGCGACTCATAGCTGGCTCCACTACTGAGACAGTCACAGCTTGCACTACTTCTAAGTCAGGCACCTTCCCTAAACCTTTTGGCAGTTGTCTCGGGTGAGCAATTCCCATTGCTTCACAATATGCTGACAGAGGTTCCAGGTGCTTACACTCCTCATATGAGTGCCAGGTAATGTCTCCCGTCTTCCATTGTATTTCAAAGGAAGCTTCCATCCTTTTTCTTACGTGTGACAGTACTCAGTAGACAGCCCACTCCCCCGGATTCTCGCCAAACCCTGGGATCTGATCAAACTGCCTTCCTGGGAAGCGACAATCATCATTGGGTACATGTATGCGTAATAATGATGTGTGGAAGCTGTCATTGATCGCCCTTTTTCTCAATTCAGGTGACAATTCCAACTTATAAGTCGCCCCCTGTTCTAATTCGTCTATTATTCTGAATGGTCCAATATATTTTGGTGTCAACTTTCATGCTCGATGTCTCGGTATGTTCAAATTCTTTGTTGACAGATAAACCAGATCTCCTTTTGTAAAATTAGCTCAGCGATGCCGTGCATTGGCATTCCTGGTTTGTTTCACTCATGCTTCTATTATTTCATCATGCGTGCTCATTATTGCATTCTTCATCTTTTGTGCAAAGATTCTCACACCAGGATACTCACATTGGGAGTCCCAAATCATCGGTTGCGGCATTCTCCTATAATTCAGGAAGAATGGTGAGAATCCAGTGGTCTCAGAGCATGCATTATTTATTGCATATTCTATTGCAGGCAATTTATTTACCCAGTCCTTCTGATCCATCTGTATACATTGATGCAATATCTGGGTCATTGTGTGGTTCACGCATTCTGTAGCTCCATCTTTCTGAGGGTAAAAGGATGACGAGAGCCTCAATTCGGTTCCCAACAAGCCATGCAATGCCTTCCAGAACATGCTTGTAAATAGTGAGTCCCTGTCGCTCACAATCTTTTCTGGTAAACCATGCAACTTATAGATGACTTCAAATATGATTTCAGCCATTTGTTTTGCCTTATAGGACACCTTGGTTGGTACCAAATGTACCATACTGGTGAGATGATCAATTATGATGCATATCTGGTCAAATTCTCCTAGCCGGTTTGTAGATACTGGTAATGGCCCTATAAAATCAATACCAAAGGCTTGCCATGGCTGTTTTGGCACTTCTAAGGTGTGCAACAAACCCATCGGTTGTAGGGTATTTGACTTACTTTTGGCGCAAATCCCACAGCTCTTACAAAAGTCAGTGACATCGTTCACCATCTGCAGCCACCATACATTTTCATGCATATAACTTAGCATTTTTCGTGCCCCTAGGTGCACTAGGATGGAGTGTGCATGAGTAATTATTATCTCCCGTAACTTGCGCATTCCCAGTGATATGTTTGGTATGCATAGGAACTTCCAGTCATCTCTTATCAAGAATGCCAGCCCATTCTCAACATGGAAGTCCTTATATTCCATGGGTTTTTTCAATATCATTTCAAAGAACCAATCCTCCCCATACCTGCCTCTAAAACCATCAGGTAGGTTTATCTCAGGTTCGCCCTCTGAGATGACCTCAGTTAATGCAGGGGCCATTCTTGAATTAAGGTCCTCATGTGCCTCAGATATCACGTTTTCTGCACCTGAATCATGATCGCTCTCAGGCGCATTGGCCTCTTCTGCCAGGTCCCTTGTTAAGGGTATCTCATCCAGCATACTAACACTGTCCATATACCAAGCCCCTTGATCTGGTCCCTCCAGATCCCTCATTGATTCGTCTATTATTTCCTTCTCATGGTGTGTGTTCCACCGGATATGGGGTTTTCTTCCTATATGCTCAGATTTTCTGATAGCTTCCAAGCTTAATGCTTGTGCTTCCAAACCCATGTATATTGGAGTTGATACATCCAGCATCCCTTCATCATTATCTGAATCATCTTTACTGACGTAATCACTCTCACCACACATAACTCCAGGTGGTTCATCACTATATATACGTGATAGTGAGTCTGCCATTACATTTGTTTCTCCTGGAATATAACAGATATCAAAATTGAACTGGTTTAATAAGTCTACCCATCTGTGCTGCCTTGGGGACATGTGTCTCTGACTCATAATCCATTCCAGAGATTTGTGGTCAGAAAAAATTTGAAATTTAATGTCCAGCAATTGCGGTTTGAATCTTTTTAGGGACTCAACTATCGCTAGGAGCTCTTGCTCGTGTATGGGGTAGTTTTGTTGGGCTGAATTGAATTTTCCTGACCAAAGGCTGACTATTTTTGCCTTATCCAGGTTGTTTCCTTGTGAGAGCATGCCACTGGCACCTGTCATACAGGCATCCATTACTAGATTAATGGATTCAGCATCCGGTGAGTAATTTATAGCCACCCTGCATTTGTTTCAGTGCTGTGCTATCACTTCCTTTACCTTCTCAAAGGCACGCTGCTCCATAGGTCCCCATTTCCAGTTCTTGGAGGACCCAGTCAGAGGTGACAGTATGGCCATAGGAATCTGAATACCTTGGCAATCGTTGGCCAGATATCCAATGGCTCCCAAAAAACTACTCAGAAGTCCTTTATTGGTCGGTACCTTCCAATTCTCAATAGAATCCACCTTGTGAGGATCCATTTGTATTCCTTTGTTATTTATGATATGCCCTAATAATTTCAATTCTTTTGCAAAGAAATGCATTTTTTCAGCGCTCAAGAAAAGCTTCTCCTGTCTTAAAACATTGAATACGGATCGTATATGCTCTATGTGCTCCTTTATTGTATCGGAGTAAATCACTATATCGTCTAAATACACGTCCATGAACACTCCTATGTAAGCAGAGAATATATGGTTCATTAATGTCTGATATGTTGCTGGCCCATTACAGTCTCCTTGCTAGAGGGTCAGGCTTTCCATAGTACCATCAGGTGTAGTAAACAAGGTCCGTTGCACATGTTCCAGTATAACACATATCTGCTCATAAGCATCCTTGCCGTCTATTAGGCTTCTATACTGGTGTCATATGACATTGTGAAGTATCGTTTCTATGTCCAGCAATGGTGTAGTGAGCTTCCTCGTGTTCTTGCATTGCTCTCGTTTATCTACTACCGTCCTAATACGGACTTTACCATCTCCTTTTGATGCCTTGGTCAGTATTAGCATGGGGCTAGCATTGGTGCCATATGCTACCCGCCATCGTCCATTTGTTAAGTAAGCATTTTTCTTTGCTCGCCATAGTTCTTTTAGTGACTCTGGGCATTTGGATGCCCTTTAGGGATATATCTTATTCTCATCAATAATAGGAATACTATGGTTTATTTCACACATAGGTGGGGGTTCTGCTTTCTCAGTATCCGGGCATAAATCTGATGCCTCCCTTCAAAGCTGTTCTCGAAGTCCTTCAATTTGGTCATCATATAGTAAAGTCGCTGCTGAAGAGACCAGGTTTAACTCGGCTCCTTCTAAGGGGAGGGCCGTGTTACTTCCTATCATCACTCGTGTTGGGTTTAGACCGAATATAACCTTATGTTGATAGAGGAATGGGGTCCCTAATATCAGGTCATAGCTATTCAAATTTGCTATATCAAACTGCCGTTCATTTTTTATGTTTTGGTAGCGAAATTCCACTGTGGTACAATAATTAACCTTAGACCTTGACCCATGCACAGCCAGCTGAAGTGACAATGGCCGTTCTAACACCACTTTCAACACTTGTAATTGATCTGCCAGTGTCGTAGGCATGAAGTCAGACAACGATCCACTATCAAGGAGGGTACACGTCGCTTTGCCATTTATGAAAGTCTCAATGACAACTGGTCAAGGTATCCTCCTTGTGAAATCTTTTACATGCATTGCTGTGCATTCTAATGTTTCCTCTTCCATAGGTTTATTCTTATTGAATTTTTTCTTAGACTGATGTTGACTGGTCATGGTCACGCCGTTCAGTTCGCAAGCAAACCCATTTAGAGCTGAGTGAGTAGGTTGTTCCTCCAATGAAAGCCATCTTTTTAACTGTTTTGGGAGATGGAACAGCGAAGGATCCATCTTTGTCCTGCAGGCTAACCTCATTGTCTTGCCTAGGATAGTTGGAACATCCAGGTCTTTCTTCCTAAGGTCATTTTTATAGACTCGGTGCGTCAGTTTGCAATGATCCCAGTTGGTAACCTGATGGCTAATACTGTCTAATTGAGAAAAGGTAAAGTGGTTTTTCCCTACTACCTGACCCAGTTGGGGGTCCTGATAGAACTTCTCAAAGTGTTCCTGCAAGAGAACACAGAATAAGTTTCATGCCCTTTTATTTCTTTGCTCCTGAGCCTTTTTAAAGTCAGACTCATTTGCTAGATATAGGCTTTTGAGGCCCTCGCCCTCCAGATTAACTGTACCCTTCTTGAGGAAAAGTGGGAAACTCAGATGGACCTTATTAATTATATGATATCCATCGCCCGCCTTTGTTATCTGGAACTGGGAGGTAGGTGCTATCCCCAATATTATAGATTCCTCTGGTTCAAAGTGTTTTTCCAGAGCTCTTTTAATCTACTTGGCATCAGAGTCATTATCGCTGCTTTCCACACATATGAGAGTGACCCCGAATGCCTGCAATTTGACTTCCTTTCGATTTTTGGCCAGCCGCTCAAGCTTTGTAAAATTTATTGAGTGTGAGGCTACTTTTGGGGCAGGAGCGGTATGTTTAGTAGGGCAGTTTCGAGATGCATGGCCCTCTTTCTCACAGGTGAAGCATTGTCCTTCGGCTCGCAACTGATTCAACTTCTCTTTAGAGTGATTAACCTTGTGCATATTGCGGTTATTTCTAGTATTGTTATTAATAAGTGTGCCGATTGGTGAAGGTCCCTTTGGGGGAGTCTTTTTATCCAGATTGTTCCCTTTTTGACTAAGCTTAGGGTTGTCATTTTTCTGGAACGTTTTCCTGCTAGGATTCATATAGGTATCAGTCCCCCTTTGGGGTCCATCTCTTTCTTGGTAATCAAACCTATTTCTTTCCTTGAGACAAAGCTGCTCAGCTGCCTCATACCTTTCTCCTAGGAGAATCAATTTCTTATATGCCATGTCTTCTGGACTGCACCCAACCTTAATCCATTCGAGTCGGATATACTGGGCAGCTCCATCCCATACAATCTGTGTAATTTGTCACTTCGTGATATCGGGGAACCTTTTTGCTAGGAACTTCACATCCCTTGCAAAATCGATAAATTGTTTCCTCCCTTGGTAAGAGTTCATCAATTTCCATCTTAGCTCTAGCTTATAATCAGGGGGGAAACAGTAATCAAATAGACCGTTATAAATTTATTTTACAGTCCATTTTTGCATGTGTCGTGCAACATGCTTCATATAGAAGATTTCAGCCTTGTCAGATAAGTAGGCAGCCATTGCTTTTACTGCCCATTCATCAGTAATCCCAGACATGCTGAACCAGGTATCCATATTGTAAGTCCATTGATCTAATGTATCTAAATTAGCAGCCCCATTGTAAACTGGCGGCTGCTTCAATTTTATTCTGGCCAATAGCCTTCGTATTTCTTTCGCTTTCTGAAGCTCTTTCCTCTTTTTCCCAGGAGTCCTATCTTTGTTGGACTCCCCGGTACTGCTTGAGTTTTCTGAATCAGTTTCTTCTTCAGTTACCTATGAGTTATCGTCGCTGCTGGACCCACTTGAAGGCTCACTTTTGGAGGAGCTAGATGGACTTGAGGGAGGTCCCTTGCTACCACTCTTACTAAAATATCCCCCACTGAGTACCTGGGATGGCTTGCAGGAGTACCTCTCGGACTTCTTTAGATGCTTCTTCGTTATGCTATTTGCACTGACTTTCGCATGAGCTTTCTCCTTCTTTGCGGGGACTACTTTAGCTGGCAAGGTGTGTTTGCCCTCCATTACCCCCTTACCCTTTGGGCTAACTTCTTCTTTCTTAGCTTCCTCAATTATTTCTGTGATTACAGCATTCAACTCGACGCTAGGATCTTCTTTGCTTGTGGAAGCATGATTCCATTCTGGGGGTATTTCTCCATATGGGTCATCTTCATCCAAGCTCTTGCTCCAATCAAAGCGGGTGGTTCCTGCTTTCGCTCCTATTGGATTTTCTTTGTTAGAGGATTGGGGGTCCATTAAGTTTTTACTAGTATCCGGGTTTTTCAAACTAACTAGTTTTTCTATTTCTAGAATTATAGATCTTGGCACAGCAGTTGTGCCTTTCAACAGTTTTCTAAGCAGGGTTGCATTGAAGGGTATCCCCTCGCCGTTCACCTTCCTGCTTACTGCCTCTAGGGTCGCAATGGGGTTTGTTGCCTCATTCTGCACCTCCCTAGTTCTTTGAGGGATTGCGACAAGATTTAGTGTCCCATCATGTGCCTTCCCTTCTGCGGTCTCCCCTGTTATCATTAGGGGGATCTCACTAGGTTTGTTTTCCTGTGGCGCCATTTCAGCCATCAATGGATTGATTAGGGTACGTACCTTGTATTGTGGATCAGCATTGGCCAATTCCTCTGCTAACGTTCTTCCAGTTGATTTAGAAGCCACCTCATTCTTTGAGGTCTTCTGTGGTCCTTGTAGAATATGGACTCAGCTGCTTCAAGTTCGTGAAGGTGAGGACATTCTTGTAGTGCTTCTATTTCCTTGTAGTCGACAGTTGGTAGGTGGTGGTTTCGAGTTGGGTGATCAGGCCGACCTTGAACAATTGGTAGTTTTGAGTTTTTAAAGTAGAGAGAGTAACCAAAAAGATGTGATGTTCGTCAAGCAATGCAAAGACAAGGGGTCACATGAGAAGTGGAACTTATCGGAAACACGAGAGATTGGTTAGGATAAGTCTCTGATTCCTCTAAGCTACCTTTAAACTACTCGAGAGCGAGTATTTATACAAGTCGAGACTCCTAATATGTGAATGAAAAGACACAACAGAATATGATATAATTGGAATACTAAAGAAAAGAAAAAAAAGATAATATACTTTCAAGATTATAATAACACTCTTTGTTGATCAACTGTTGAAGATGATCGTTCAGGGGATCACTAGGTGGTGTCAGGGGACGACCCTCTTTAAACTCCAGTCCAACTCCGAGACTCCATTACAAATCCCGAC
>QLPI01009777.1:0-16985 GCA_003314275.1 Chroogomphus rutilus
TGGAGCCATTGATCTGGGACTACGTGGCTGTCAGATTATAAAAACGCAAAGGATCGACGGTCTGCCATACTTGGAGATATGATTGCTGCGATTGCACCAACGGCGATGAAATCGATGCTAAATATCCGTGGCTCAGCCATTTTGATACTGTGCGGCTCAAGAGACAACTTACCACTCCGTGATGGCATTCTCTGTGGCGAAGAAGTGGCCGCAGGTACAACCTCTGACATGGCATGGCTGCTTGATGGCGAGTTGCCAGACGAGGCTAACGAGCTGGGTGGGGGTGTAGCTCTCGAACCTTGACTAGGCGCAGGCTGGTGTGACGCCGAGGCAGACGACAACAGCGGACTTGCTCCAGATATTGATGGGTGTGTAAGACTTGGCGATGGAGCTGCCGCAGAAGATTGTTGGTCGGTAGGTATCGACACCATAGTTGCCGATACAGAAGGCCCAGAAGGTCCCGCACCAGACTCCGAAGAATGTACCGAGGATACGGTTGCTGAAACAGCTGCGGCAGGTGTTGATGTAGATTGTACCGGTGGAGTGCCTGCCGGTTGCTAGAGAAAGCTTAAAGACAGCAAATTGCAAGATTGGATATAAAACTTACCTGAGGTGCGACCACCGCAGTTGAATACCGTATTGGTAGTGTTGTAGGTGGCGGACGTTTCAACACGCTCGACATGGGCTGTTGGGTGAAATTCGCAGGAGGTTTCGGCGCTGGAAAACTCTAAATGAGCCCAAGACGCCGAAGGACTCGACGGTATGCACTTACGATCTTGTTTCTCCACGGGCTCTGAGTATACGAATGAGAACAAGTAACGAAAAAAAAATCATCTTTCTTACTTCGTAGCTGTAGCGTAACGCTTGCAGGTGGCGGTCGCTTCATGACTGGACTTGACAACTACATGTGCCACTCTATGTAAGTTGCCGGTGAACACAATTCTCTGACTCACCTCGTCTTTCCGACTACTTGACACGCTCTCATCGTCATGTGTCGATTTTTTGCTCGAGTCTTTCAGCGGTGTACGAGGTGATAGATCTGCAGAAGGCAGTTGTAACCTTGAGAGAGAAACTTGCAGCAACCTATGAGTCCTGACCTTCATTATCCGATTGTGAATCAGAATCACTCTCGTTGTCGTCTCCTGCCAAGCCAAACGCTTCCTCTTGTTCGTCGAGATTGAGCTCATCATAAATGCCCTCGTCCTCATCAAAGTCCTCTTCCTAAAACACCGTTGAGCGCATAAAGCTTTTGTGGATAAACGTACATACCGTATTTGTCTCGACAAAGTATTTGATATCGTCCTTGAGTTGGTTGACCTTTTCTGGTGGTAGTGAGCCATTATCAACTAGTCTGAGGATTATCTCAAGACGGTTGATGTGCCACCGCCGCCGCTCGTTCAAATGATCCAGCTGGTCGAGCCGTTCTGACGCCGCATTGCCCTTCTTCTTTTTACCACCTGCCTGTAAAGTCTCGATCTCTGCCTCCGTCTGCTCGATTTGCCGTCCTAGCTCTTCGACCCATTCACTCACGAGAGAGGACGTCTCCATCTTCTCTTGCGCTTTCGGATCGAGCTTCATTGCAGCTATTAGCCCCTCCTTGGAGAAGGCCTTTGTCTTCATCTCCTTCTCGCAGGCCTTGAATTTCTCCATTTGCTAAGTGGGAAGCGCGTCAATAGGAGAGACATATTGTGCTGCATATACTAAAGACGGGAGGGTGATTGAGAAAGTCTCACAGTCTCAATGAGCTTGCGGTTGTCGAGTAGCTGCGACTTGTCCTTGATGTCGTTGCTTGCTACCCATGTCTTTATTTGGTCACGCATACGCTGGAGCTTCTTGATTTGTGTCTTGAGGTCGGCTTCAAGCTTCTCTTTCTGAGTTGGATTAGATGCGGCCGCCATTTTGTCGTATATACTCTCGAAGAGTTCGACACCTTCCGCGACCTTCTTTAGGGTGCGGTCGATTTCCGCTAGTACTTGAATCAATAAGCGGTCGTTTTAAGAAACAGGATGCTTACTTTGTAGCTTTCGCGCTGCCATGGCGAGCGAAGCTTGAGACCGCTGTGACTTGTCGGGAATTGAGCCTAAGTGTTAGTGATTTGTGTACACTCTCAGGCGTCTAACCGCGTCCACAACTGGCCGCGAGAGATGGAATGTATCATAATAATCACAGCTCTTGCTAGGTTTGGTAAGATGAAAGGTGTATCGCATGCATTGCCTTTAACTATCACAGTGCTTTACAATAGTTTGCATCAAACAACACGAGAGCCATCCCCTGTGAGTGACAATTACAGCCCGGCGGAACTTGCATCGTGCGCTTGTCACGAGAGCCAATTCGAGCCCGACCTGGCACCTGATATGCGGCGGGCTGGCGTACATGGCCAAAGATAGGCAAGCTGGGGATGTCCAGCCCAGCATTGCAGCGAGGGCCGTGTACGCCGGATGGTCAAGGTTGCGAGACATATATAAGGAACAATGGCTGATCGGTCGCCCTGGGCCACAATGCCATCACCCGCCCCAGCGTGGCCACTTGCTTTTTTTTTTTTTGTCAGTATTGATGGCAAAGATTGCTGTGACTTGGCCTGCTGCGCAGGGATCAGCCAGAAGAATCTGCCCAAAACGAAGGCGATGGTGACCGCGTCGCTGCCATGGCGGCCACAGGAGTCCTCCAACTATCAAACCGAAATAGTGACCCGGGCTGCACGTTGGCAATGTTGCAGGGTCGAAATTGGGCCAAATATACTGGCTGCTCAGTCCGATTCGTTAGACAATGATGCGCGCTTATTAGCTATGGTTTGTACCCGCCAAGTTACTGAGTTCATCCCTGTACCACGACCATCCTCCCGCCATGAAGTCCCTCCGTCGCTCCCTCAATGCCAAAGACCAGCCAGGTACCCCTCCGATATCTCCCCCAATAGCCTTACCACCACTACATAAGCCGTCCTCGGCCATACAACCCCCCCAAAAAGTCATCCGTGCTTTGAAACCATACCGACCTCAAGCTCCTCAAGAGCTTGGATTCTCAAAGGGTGACTTCTTTTTCGTTGCCTCGGAGGTCACAGGTGGTCAGGGCTGGTACGAGGCCCATAATCCCGTCTCAGGTGCACGCGGCCTCGTGCCAAAGGCCTGCTTCGAGGAATTTCACAAGGCGAATGCAGTGTAAGCATCATGACTCGCTGTCAACTCATCTCTCTTACAATTTCGTGCCCAGGGCTCGTGCCATATCACCCACTGCAGTTGTAACCAGAGGCGCGGTCTCACCTCTCCGTTCTGTCGCTGTTCGATCACCAGGCGCGTCCACATCAAGACACCAGACTTTCTATGCTGTTGTCCTCCACGATTTCGTCGCAGAGCGACCAGACGAACTTGACGCCAAAGCCGGTGACCCCATTACCGTCGTTGCTCAATCAAACGAGGAGTGGTTTGTCGCCAAGCCGATAGGAAGACTAGGACGTCCCGGACTGATACCAGCCTCTTTCGTTGAGCTTCGCGACGCTGCGACAAATCTCCCTCTATCCGACGTCCCTGGTATCATGCTACGAGGCGAGCTGCCAAAAGTAGAAGATTGGAAGCGGGCCATGCACCAGTATAAGCAGTCCAGCATTACACTCGGGGTGCTCGACGACAAATCCATTCCAGCGAGTAGTAATCCCATATCTCCACCTCTAGCAAAGTCTACATTTGGTCTTCACACCCCCCCCGCTGCTCCTGCTCCCTCTCGAGCATCAACAGAACCGGTTTCAGAGAACAGACCTCCCACCCCAGTATCCATGGAAGATCCCAACCTTCTACCTCCTGGTATCCTTCTTTCTGCCGAAGTCGTCGATTACCATTTTGAGAATGATGAGTACTGGTTCCGAATTAACGCCACCTACCTTCCCGACGATCAATCCTCATTTATGATGCAATCCGGGCGGCAGCTCGTGCTCTTCCGTGTATACGATGACTTTTACGATTTCCAGATAAATCTGTTGGACGCATTTCCTGTCGAAGCTGGCCGTGAGAACGGTCCTCCTTCGCCCCAGTCTGAAGGTGGCCCGACGGAGATTGAGCCATCGCGCATATTGCCGTACATGCCAGGTCCCGTTCCCCAAGTCGATGACATGGTCACTGCATTGAGACGAAAAGAGCTGGATGATTACCTGAGGCAACTATGCGCCCTCAGACAGATCAACGCCGAGCATGTTCTTCGCCATTCACTTGTCCGTGCATTCGTCTCGCCCAAGCCTGGAGATGTCGAATCCATAGTACAACTTTCCCAATTCGCTGACTCCCCAATGGCGCTACAACTCCAGGATCAGGACCAGTATGATGACTATGAAGAAGTGAGAGACGGCGTTGGTGCTTTATCGTTGGGCAGCAACCAGAATCGGCTTAGTGATGAAACTCGGTACGAAGACGATTATGGTCGGTCGAGTGATCACGAGTCTCGTCCGACACAGCGTGTCAACAGTCAGAACGGGTACTATACCCATGGTCGTACTGGTTCATCCGCATCCCTTTCACGCTCTCACAATGACTCCCCACGCCCCTCCCCTCGAGAAGGAACAAGTCAGTACTACACCTCCACAATTAACACACCCCTTCCCGACGGCAGCCAGTCCGCATCGCCATCCCGACCAACCAATTATCCTAACCCTACAAATCCTTCCATTTCGGCAGCCAATCCCCAAACGGCGTTTTTGAAAATTAAGATATTTCATCGCCAAACAGACGACTTGATCGCTATTCGCGTGAACCCGCGTGTTTCGCATACGCAGCTTATGGAGAAGGTTCGGGAGCGGTTAGGCGACGATGTGCAGGCTGTTAGTTATCGAAATAGCCTGACTGGCGCGTTTGCGGATCTGCAAGACGATTTTGCACTTCGGGAATGGTTGAACCATGCTGATAAGCACGTTTTATATGCCTCATGAGAATCCTTGAGACACTTTACCTTTATATTGATAGGTGAAGTTCATATTCTATCCTCAAGGCTCTTTTTATTCGCTCTGTCGTGTTTCCACTATTCTATTCTGTTTTTTCTTTTTATTACCTGTTACCTCATCCCACTGGACGTCCTTGCTTGTTTGTTGCCAACAACATAATATGTACCACACTTTAGGCCGTGGATTTGTATAAGTTATATCTTGCGGCAAAAACGCCTGACAATATTTTGTGCAACAGCGGTAGTAAATAGTGTAACACTAGTATTGCAGGGTGGTACGCATATCCATATATACTTAAGATAGACAGGAAAGTATGTAGTATATCCGAGTCCGGAGAATAGAGAATAGAAAAAAAAAAAACAAGACAGCTAGGAACAATACGAGTACGGGAGAGAGAGGGTTGCGTAGTGAGCAAAAGAGTCGAAACAATAATCTGGTATGAGGCTGGAGAGAATCTATATAGGGACGAGAGAAGAAGAGAAGGTTGATAACCCCGGGGGTATATGGTTGAGGGGATGGGATGATTGGCGCTAGAACCCGGAAAAAAAAAGAAAAAAGTTGATGCAATGATGAAAAGGTTTACGACGAGCAACAAGTACCATGAGTGGCGTCTCGCTGTCGAGCCGCCTCCTCATCTGCGATAACGCTCCATGTTGGTGCAATAGGATCCTTCAGGATGATGCTATCACGTTGTTGCCACTCCCGCTCGCGTATGTCATAACGCTTAGCGATGATAGCCGCAATGAGCGAATCAAACAAAAGGTGTACGCCTACAGCAACCCCATCAGATTAGCGTTGTGCAATTCAATTAGATAGATCTGCGGACCTCGGTCATCTTTCGCGGAGACTTCGAAAAGCTTCATATCTTTCTCTAGTCCCCATGAACATTCGTCATCCTCTTCATCTTCGGCTTCCTGCTCTCTTTGCAGTTCATCTTGAATACACTGATATCCGCCCATACGCCGCCTGAGAGGGGATGCGAATCGAGATTGTACTTTGCTATCCACCAGGGATGGTGTAGTTGAGGAAGCCGTAATAGAGGGTGTGATAGTATTGTGGTGTTGGGTTCGTCCGTTGGCCACACCGGTATGAGCGCGCTTAAGTTCAGAAGACCGCGGTGCAGGCTCAACATGTGAAGGGTGTGTAGTTGGAGGTGGGAATTTAGAGAAAGAAGAGGAAAATGGAACAGAGCGCGAGGATGTCAGAGAGGTGAAGCGAGGGCGGATATAAGAGAAAGTGGATATTTGTTCAGGTTCAGGGGGTGGAGGGGGTGTTGGAGCGCGGGGTGGTGGAAACCAAGTATGCAATGACAATCGGGCACGATCTTCTGTAACTTGGCGGTGGTGAACGAGATCTGATTTCGATCCGACAATATATATAATGAGATCATTGGTCGCGTTCTTTTTTAGTTCTAGTCGTGTGATGAGATATGACCGCTCGGGAACATGTGGATAACTGTCATACCTTCAAGCCAGCCTTTCACATCTTCAAAGGTAGAAGCATTCGTGATGTCATAAAGAAGGAGGGCCGCATGTGCGCCACGATAATACATTGGAGCCTAGAGGAACCATTAAATCCGAACAATTTCATGGTTGAAGTGTAGATCAACGTACCATACTCCTGAACCTCTCCTGTCCCGCTGTATCCCACAACTGAAGCCTCACCTGTCCATCAATTCAGTAGTGACTCGACACACAGGGGGACGCAACCATCTCACCTTCAAACCATCCACAAACACTTTCTTCGTGACAAAGAGGGCGCCGGTAGTCGATAGCGTCGTCACCGGGTCAAATGTGTTCCGCGTGTATCGTTGAAGAAGGCTAGTCTTTCCTACACCTTTTGGAAAGCATCAGCACTGGATTTCCCAAGTGGCAACCAAGACGCGTTCAGGTAAGCTTCAAACATACCTGTATTGCCCATTAACACCACCTTGCAATCCACCGACCGACTCTCTGAATGGGCCGCATATGGGTCCGCGCCTGCGTAAGACATTCAAGCAGAAGGACGTCGCAGGAGATAGTTACAACGGGGGCATAGTGAAGACTTAGGGGCGTGATGTCACACGTGTGACAACGAACAGTAATCAAACTCTAATGCCACAATAATGAAGCGGATTTAAAGGGTAGATTTATTAAGTGCATGCAATTTTGAACATTTGTTCGGGTTCATAAGCACATATATAGATCGAGCCTCTAGACCCTTATTCTGGCACAACTATCGGGAATTCGAATACAACATCTTTCCCTGTGAGGCGACGATATACCGAAGAGAATGAGTCCAATTTGTACTCGAGGGATGTCGCATCTTTGGCATCCAGGAAACTGTGTAAAGGGCACATTGTCACGAGCGTTGTTTCCCACGTCAATATTGAACACTTACACCCTCAGGAGTTTCGACCCATCGACACCGACGCGTGTCCTTTTGCCAGTGATCTCTGTAGGGAAGACAAGGTCTTCAAGAATCCGCTCGTGGACATTTGTCAAAGTACGACTGCGGGGCCTCTTTTGCTTGACACGCGAAGTTCTGGTGGGCTTGCGTAGCATCCGGCGCTGGGCAATGAAAACAACATGACGATCTGAGAATTTCTTCTCAAGCTCACGAGTCAACCTGAATACATACATCATGAGCTTCCTTTCTAATAAATAACAAAGGGGATTCTTTTCTTTACCTCGCCTGAACCTTTCGAAATGCTTTTTGCTGTGGCACAGGAACGAACACCACAATCGCCTTCTTTCCTCCTTTAACATCCACCTCCCGAGCAGCAGAAATCTGCAGCGGTCGTAAGTCGGCCTTCAGCTCTGGCACATTGTTCTCCAAGTCTAGGAGTGCCTGAGCAACACTAATCTCGGTCTCATCGGGTGGCCCAGCAGGGGCATTCGCAGTGCGAAGAATTTTGTTTTGAACAGACATGATGAATGACGATGCGCCTAATGAAAACAAAAAGTCGCCATGAGTACATCCACGTTTCGGGAAACGAATCCATTGTGATTTCGCATTGAACGAATGCCACTGAACGAGTCAGAGCAATAGTGAAGTGTTGCACGCATCTAACCAACATAAAAAAACAGATAACTCACTCGGCTTCGTCGCTCGCGGCACCCTTGTTTAGTCTAGATAGTCCGGGAGCTGAGTTGCAAATCGGGTATAATTGTTACGTAATCATAGGTTACGTCCCATGTTTACTTGCAAGCGCCACACGTTTCATCAGCGTTGATCATCTTTAATCCTGAAAGCAGGACGCCAACTGCCGAGGAGTTTGGCCGGCTGTGCTTCGAATTCAACGTTGAGCTTGACGAGGATGTACATTAGATGCCCCATGAACTTTTGGAAACTGCCGCTGTAACTCCATGCCAGACCCAAGTGTTGTAAACTGTCAAACGTGGCTTGCCTATTGAATGTCTGGTATGTATTCAGATCATCCTGTTAGCCTGCGGCTTATTCTTTATAGCTATTGAAATATATCCTGACAAAGAAGTAAACTTGTCACTTGTTTCAAAATCTCCGTGAAGATAGCCTCTGTTAATATTGCTCAGAAAGCATTCTACGAATCGTCCCTCAAAAAGATATACTACCAAATTTCAGGCTTGTCCTCCCTCTGTCAGCTGTCGCTGTGGCACACGAGATTACTCTTTTCATTCCTTTTCTGGCCTTTTGTAACTTGAGGCATCATTGCAGCGAACACATTTACTGGTGCTATGCTCCGCAATATCAAATTCACTACGTCTTTTTCATAGATCTGCAGGACATATTACACCAGAATCACCATTGCACCTCATAACCTGGACACATTGCAAGCACCTTTACGTTATCACGCCATACCCCCCATGACATCAATTTCATTCATCTGAACAAAGAAATTACCAACTAATGGCGGCTTACGAGTAGGTGGATCAAATACTGCATGGTGACATCGATGTAATGAAGAATGCACAGTCAGATTAACATCTCTCGTGGTATCTTCACATTATCAAGGAATTCCCTGTATACTTCACAATGTACATTACTCGTGGTTGAGCTACTTAAATCAACTCGGAGCATCAAGATTCCCTTGAAGACACAGAATGCCTTTATTGACACTAATGTCACAGACGAGACGAAGCTTTCACTGTCATCACCGTGGTCGCTTTGATGTTTGCAGAGCATTGTATTGAGCCGTTCACGTAAGCCCGACTTGAATACCATCACATGCTCGACCTGATTGTATACCCCCAATGGGGATATTCTTTATTTGCAAGCATACTTCGCCTATAGTGTAATGAGAGAGCTGGGTTTGAAGCCGTTCATGGCCGGTTGAATAGAATGATTGAATAGAATGATGTAGATGTGTCGTAGCTATCTTGAGTAACGCGGCACACTGTGTACTGTACGCTATTTGCAGAGGGTAAGTGGAATGTTGGAGATAGAGCCCTCATACTGTCTCCTCACTTTTGTTTATTCTCTATTCGTGATTCTTCATTGTCTTTGGTCCTGAAGGCTTCTTAGTTGTGATACACGTTCCTCTTTGGTCACTCACCGCTTCGACTTAGCTGTCTAGTCTGACGTGTATTTGATAGAGATAACCCCTTGTATTTCTACTTGTATTGCACGTACTCCGATTAAGACACCGTTACGTCACGTGACTTTCCAGGAACGTACGTCTCTTGCACGCAGTGGACCTCACTTGGTCGCGCGATGAAGTCGCCATCTCCCTTTGCAACAGTAATCGCCACAGTTAAAGGTTTTGTCTCGAATTGGAGTCATGATGGAGAACAGAAGTGGTTAGTATTTATTCGATACAATCTCCATTTCGATATCTGAACAGCGACGCCACAGCCTTGACTACCTCAAACCTCATCTGGCAGATGCTGCAAAATATGACACAAACTCTCCGAATACACTCATGGCGGCCTTTCACACCTTGGTCCAGTCTCTTCTGGAGCTTTTCTGTGATCAACCAATCGCCATATCCCAACTCATATCTTTCTTTCTGCGGCTGATCGAAGCAACACCGTTGATACCAGATCCACCGCCAGGTTCTAAACCAAAACCACAGCCCAAAGTGGTTATTAGAGAACACATAGTCGATGTTTATTGGTCTGTTGAAACTCAGGTGGAGGAGCATCTCCATGCTGCCAAGGCTTCCCTTAGTGCTGAAACGGAAGCGATCGAAACACAAGAAGATGGTGTGACAAGGAATCCATCAGTCCACAAGAAACGCTCGGATGTTCCTACCTGTTCCGTACCTTTCCTTGAGCGAAAACGACGTGCCGAGGTTGGCAAAGACTTATTGTATGAGTTCTTAAGACACCTGCTGGTGAGCGTGAGCTGAAATCTGCTCTATAAGAATCATTGAAATGACATTTTCATAGCGGAAACGCATCGTTGATATACGCGTTTGCAGAGAACGATTAGATACGACGACTCTTGCAGCGATCAACCTAATTGTTGATAGTCAGGTAATGACCAAAAAAGAGATACGTATGCGTACTGCTCTCTTGTAAGTGTTCTCATCCTAGTGATAATTTGCTGTGACTGAGGTTTTCATTTACCTAGTTACAAGCAGAACAAGTTCAATCTGCTCCGCGAGCAATCGGAAGGATATACTAAGCTTTCCACGGAACTCATTCACAGTATTGGGGCTCCTCATTCTTCTTCCACAGCCCTGCCTACGGAAAGTCCGGAGATAATCGAATCCCGTGCCCATGCAGCTTGGGAAAAGGTGATTGGTCTAATAGGACATTTCGATTTGGATCCTAGCCGCGCTTTGGACCTTATCCTTGACGTCTTGACCACGCACATAACCACACATTATACTTTCTTCCTGGCTTTGCTGAAAGCCTCCATGTGGCATCGGACACAGGCGCCCAAACTGAATACTTCTGGGATGGATGTGGATGAACCGAAAACCAGTCGCTACAAAGGGAAAACCCTAGATGAAGCCTTGACAATAGCTGAATGCGGAAATTTCAGTAGTCCTCGAAACCCTAACAAAGCCCAAGTCTGTGCCCAGGTTTTAGGGTTCAAATTTGCGCATTACCAGGTTTTTGCCTTACCGTCTCAATCAGTTTTCTCTCATTCTTACAACAATCATATAGGCACTGGATGTCGCCGAGAATACGCCTAAGGCATTGTACGTAACGGCAGCTCTTCTGATCAGAGAGGGGATCATCACTCTCGAAGATATTTATCCCCACGTTAGCACAGATATTTTTTTACATTATAATGACGCTTACCATTGACCTCTAGCTCTCGCCATCTGATGAAGACATGGAGTCTGTACATCATCAGCGTTACAAGGACAGTATTTCGGACCGTGTTGCTGCAGCCAAAGTCAGCGCCCTGGCTGTTGCTGCTCCACTTACAGACGATAGCGCTGCCAACAACTCATCCCGATCAAGACTCACTGGAACTGAGGCGAAAAAGCCAACTGCTGATAAGAAACAGATTCCCAATCAGAAGCTTGGTCTTTTAACTGCACTCCTCTCTTTGGGTGCCCTCAGACCATCCATCGCCATTCTTACCAAATTCCCATGGATGTCTGCTGCATACTCACAGGTTGCCGACCTCTTTCTGAGCGTACTGCGCGTCTCATTACAGCCATTATACGAGACCATTTCCCATCCGAACCTGGCTCTAGTGCGCAGTAACACTACACCTCGCCTCAGGTATGGTGCCAATGGACTGGTCCAGCCTCCGCCACGTAAACGAGTCCTCACGCTTTTGGCCCCGCTTCCTCCAAATACGGCGAGTTCAGAATTTGTATTCTTCTATCCTCCTTGGGACATGTTGATTCCTCGATGCACCGAGCAGTCAGACGTAGAAGATGTACTTGTCCCCTTACTCCAATTTTTGGGTGTCCAGGTGTCAAGGGATCTTGCGTTTGTCACCAAACTGTGTAGAATCGGAAGAGTGCAGCTGACCGCGCCGGTTGGTGCCATTACTTTTCTTTGCTCATCGGCCTTATAAATTTTGTTTGCATAGTCTGTCCCTGATTCGGTCAAATCCCTATGGGTAAGGATAACACGAGAATTCCTTCTTCCCACAATATCTCTCCAGCGATCCAATGCTGTGTGTTCCGTTGAGGTTTGGATGGGGGTTGTTCGGCATCTAGACGTTCAGACTCGCTGGTCCCTCTATGGTGAATGGAAGGAAAGCTTATACAAAAAACACCCAGAGTTGCGTGTTACCTTCGTGGAAGCTGACAGGGAGGCGAAAGGTGTCTTACGCCGCCTCTCGACCAAGAACGTATCACAGATGTCACGGAACATAGCCAAGCTATGTTACTCCAACCCCTGCATCGTCTTCACGAACATCATCAAGCAGGTGGAATCTTACGAGAATATGGCCGCCACGATTATTGATGCATTTCGATATGTCATCAATATGGGCTTTGATGTTCTCTCGTATATCTTGATGGATGCTTTCACGGACCCTTCGAAGCAGCGGGTAAAGAATGATGGTACTAACGCGTCCATCTGGTTGCAAAGTTAGTCCCAATATCACTTCCGTCATAATCCTAGCCCCTAAGCTCGACACAGGTCTTGCGGCCTTCACCGGCGCAGTACACAAGAAGTACACGCTCATGGACCCTGAGCACGTTCTGAAATACGTTGCACACCAATTACGCAACAATCAGTCCAATGAGTTAATCGTCCTTCAGGAGCTGATCTATCGCATGACGGGTATCAAACCCTTGGCGACGGCAACTGATTCCCAGATCCTCGCCATGGGTGGTGGGCCGACGTTGCGCATTGAAGCTGTTGCATCTGAGGAAAGAGGTGCTTTGGAAGAACGACCACAAGTTTCTATCAAGTCCCGTGAACGGCTTATCAGCTCCATGCAATCCTCAGACTTGATGCTGTCTCTTCTGATCCTGATCGCGCAGCACCGTCAGACGTGTGTATTCACTGCCCCCGAAGACCACCTTAAATCCATTGCCAGTTCCTATGATGCGGTGTGCAATTTTCTCTTCATTTTCTGGAAGTGACAGACTTATATGCTATGACTACCTCAGGTTCAGGGAAATTTATTCCAGTACATTGAATTACTGTCGTCGCTTCTTTCCCCAGAGGCGTTCGCTTCCCTCTTGCCCTCAGTGTACGATCTTTGCTACCAGTACGGACTTGATTTACCTACGGTAATGGAGATCTACCGGCCAAAACTTCACACAGCAATCTTCGTGAGGACTTTTCTCTATATCTTTGTTTTGATTGATCAAGTTGGACTCATCTAGGCTCACACACTCACACTAAATGAGAAGAACGATGTCAACAAATTGGCAGATGCTACAGAAGCTGAGAAGCGGTTGAAGGCCAAGATTCTTCAACAAAAGAAGACACAGGACCATTCGCCCGCTTTGGTCAATTCTGAACTTCCACGCGAAGGAAGAGAAAGCAGCCCAGTAGCCGCAGTAGTAAGTAGTACTGGAACACCTATGGAGGTTTGCGTCTTTGTTTGGTTTGAATGTAGTCATCTATCTAAAACGGCAATTGACAGATTGAGACACCTTGGCTGCCGATGCTGGAGCCGGTCATCGCAGATGTAGGAAAGGTTCTGCCCCCAAAAGCTGTCAATGTGATTGGGTGCGTGTAATTTATCGCAAGGAGGCCGGTCATCAACTCAGCACTTTGTTTAGGCCCGCATTTTACGTGACTTTTTGGCAAATGTCACTTTTTGACATCGCCCCTCCATTCAGTCGCTACGATCAGGAAAGCGCACGTCTGCGCGCACTTAGCAAGGAGGCCAACGACAACATCCTAGCTCTTAAGGATGTATCTGCCAACAAGGCTAGGCGGGAGAGACTTAATAGCACGATCGATTCGTTATCGAAAGAAATGAGAGAGCATATCGTTGCACGTGAATATACCATCAAGCGATTGCAACGAGAGAAGTCGCATTGGTTTACAGTTACAGGTACGCATAATCTTGCAAGTGCTGGTCTTTGGTCACTAACAAAACAAATACTGCCTCAGATCGTGCAGAGATAGCAACTCAGATCATTCAGTATTGCATTCATCCGCGGTCATTGATATCTCCGATGGACGCCGATTATTGCGTTCAAATGATCAAATCTCTACACGCGATGGGAACACCAGGCTTTTCCACATTGATGTGCTATGATAAGGTACATTGAATCCCTCTCGCGAAATCTTGGTACTGATTTCTTCTCAGCTTTTGGGTGACCATGTATCTACTGTTGTTTTCTCCTGCACGGCGAACGAAGTTCGCAACTATGGTAAGTTTATCGCAGTAATCCAAGCTTGTGTTATTTCTTATCGTCTCATTAGGTCGGTTCTTGCTGGGTATTCTGCGTGATGTCTCCGTCTGGCACAAGGACGAAAAGACATATCTCCAAGATAATAAGGATAAACGCGGGATGATTCTCCCTGGGTTCCAACGAGGCAAGCTTGAAAAGAAATCACTCTCACCTGATGAGCTTTTCGATTGGGACAAGTTCAAGCAGTTGCACAATAAGTGGCATAAGAAACTCGCCGTTGTACGTATCTAGTGATGGGTTTTTAAATGCATTATAGGGCTGACCTACGACTTCAGAATCTTTCCGCATGTCTGGCGTCTACCGAGTATATGCACATTCACAACGCGATCGTGGTCTTGCAGGAAATTCTTCCTGTTTTTCCAGTTGCTGCTGTTAACTCTGCCAGCGGGAAAGCGATCTCAGAAGCGATGGCCAAGTGCATCGAGGTTGAGCATCGCGAAGACCTCAAGATCCTAGCAGGAGCTTATTATGCTCGGTTGTTGAAGGCCAAGGCGTTATGGGAGGCACCCCAGCTTCCTCCGGCCGCCGTTTCAAAGGTATTCAATGTTTTTTCCCATACTGTCCCCATGACTCAAACGTATATCTTAGACTCCACCTGTTCGACAGAATCATGTCCCTGGAGTGACTGCATCAACTGGGGCACTCAACGACAAACCTCAGCCTGTTAACTCTACTCCTATAAAACGCCCTGCTCCCACTGCTCCTCCCACTATTCCTCCGAGTCGACCAGGCAATGGAGCAGTTGTCAGCGATGTGAAAGCAGATAGCAATGGACCCATAAGCGGAGGTGATGCTGTTAATGGCGAGAAGGCAGCTGCGATGAAACTCGCACTTGAAAGGTCAGGATTGATTGCCCCTGTGCCGTTCGGAAACTCATGCTCTAACAACTGTTGCCACAGTATTCCTCGACCAGAGGTTGTTAAACGCATACGTCTAGACCGTCTAGACAACAGGAGCGAAACTTCGACGCCCAGACCAGAGGACAAGGCCAATACCGAAACAAAAGTACCTCCACCTTCCGGCCCTGGTAATCAGACAGCAGCTTCCGAAGCCAAGGCGCCGCCCTCTAAACCTGCAGGGCCACAAACTCCATCTTCACTTCCGTCTGCAGCTCCAGTACCTCCGGCTACTATTAGGACGGAAAATGATACCCAGAAAGCCTCCATACAGCGGAACGAGGCCGTTGCAACCCCCAAAGAGGTTCGACCCCGTTCTCCACCATCGTTGAACACAGCACAGTTACCGTCCACTAAGAAGGAACCCCCTCAGTCACCACGTAACCTTCGCCCTGCCGACGACGTACACCCCCGACCCGCTACGCAACAAGATATGCCACCCCCTTCCGCACCGAGCTCCACACCATCTGCACAAGAGCTTAGGACCACAGCCAAGCAGCAGACAGTTGGTCAGCGAGGGGACGAGCGGTCTGAAACGAAGCCGTCTCGCAGTGGTGACATGCGGCCTCCTTCGCAGCCCTCATCCCGTCCGCCTTCCAGATCGCCACGTGGTGCTACTCCGCCACCTGGCCGACGGCGCAGTGATTCCCCTTCCCGAGGCGCTCAAGTCGAGAACCGTATTGAGCGCCCGGCAGAAGTCGATCGATCTGATAGAATCTCGAGTCGTCCCTCATTTCCGCCACGTACCCAGCGCACCGGGATGGATTCTGATCGGATTGATAGAAGCCCCAGAGACCGTTCTGGTATGCCTGGTAGTAGGGACCCGGATCGCATTAGAGACCCGGATCGTGACCGCGACCGCGAAAGAGATCGGGAACGTGAGCGTGAACGCGACCGGCACAGGCGCGAATGGGATAAGGACAAGAGCCGTGATCCGAGCGTACCTCGAAGCAAAGATCGTGAAGCAGTTGTGGGCCGTGAACCACCTTCGCACCCCCGTCGGGATACCTTACCTGACGATCTACCCACCGGACCTGACCTGTCGCGCAATAGGTCATTCTCAACTGGAAACGGTGAAGATCATTTGGGAAAGAGGCGTAGAGCCCCTGATGACGAGGTACGTCAGTTTAGCACTATCAAACTCTCGACTTTTGGTGCTGATTTATTACAATTCAGGTGGACAGGGCATCAAAGCGTAGCACGAGACACAAGGATCCTGCATATCGTGACGATAGAGGATCACGCCACAAAAGCGACAGGGAGCGAGAACGTCCCAGAGAGTCCGAGCGTACTAGGCGGAGGGATCGCGATCCCGACAGTAGCCCACAAGGGGATGGTAGAAGCCCACTAGAGAGCCAAGACCGTGAACGTGAACGTGAACGGGAGCGGGAGCGAGAAAGAGAACGAGAAAGAGTAAGTATTACTTTTTTATTTTTACATTTAACATCCGAGGCGTTGAACCTGACTGTATTATGTGTGCCCTCTAGCCCTTGGAAACGTCCCGAACTACCACCGAACCGTCCGGAGGACCCAAACATACCCCTGCTCCGCCGTCAGCGCCACGAGCGATGGCAGATCCCCCCTCGCGTACGTCACGCAATGATTTCAGCTCTATGCGAGGAGACTCGCGCGGGCGCGGCATGTGGTCCGCGCGCGATGGTGTCGCATCTTCACCGAGCACCAATCATCCTAGTCATCCCAGCAACAGCCATCCTAGCAACAGCCATCCTAGCAACAGCCATCCCAGCAACAGCCATCCTAGCAATAGTCATCCCCCCAGCAGCGGTGGCGGTGGTGGCGGTGGCGGCGGCGGCGGCGGAAACATTCGCAGCATTGAGGGATCCGGACATCCAGCCAACGGCTTCCGCGGACGCGAAGATGAGCCACCCCGGTCAGGGGGCGGTCACTTTGC
>QLPI01009778.1:0-14334 GCA_003314275.1 Chroogomphus rutilus
CAAAAGCACCTTGGGCACCATAAACTCTTTTACTGCACTACGTGGTCCGTCGTTGTTGCAGGCAACTTCAGTGCATCTGATTCACTTTGATGCGATATACAGTCACCAAGAATTTTCCTCCGAGGATATCGCCAAGAGGCATCAACAGTCTGCCACTAATGGCAGAGTATATCCTTGCGATATCTGGTGTGTTCACTCTGAGACAAGGCAATCATATTTTTGACGAATTATACCATAGCGGCAAGGAATTTTCAAGGAAGGACTATCGCAACCTCCACCAAGACAAATGCGCAGAGAAATTGGATGAGTAGTAAGTCTGCACTTGGCAGTTGTGCAATATCCGTACTAAACACCTATCTGGAACTAGGAACATTCAAATGGCCGCTAGTTGGAATGTAACTTGACAGAGAGAAAGTTTTCCTCGATTCCTCGATTCGGTTTCTATGTTTGGATAGGTTTCGTGACACCAACAATATTACTTGTACATCAGCACGAAAAACGCAAACAAATATGTGAAATACAGCAGCAAGACCAAGACAAGTTATAGGCTGGAAAAGAAAATGTACCAAGAGGGGGTAACCAGAAGGAGATCGGGAATGTGTGTTAAATAGTCACGCTGTCCGAATGAATCAGACTACGGCGAGAAATTGCTGAGGACTTGAAGACTTACAGGTACCAGGAGCCGGATGGCCCTGTGGGGTAGGCTGTGGAGAAGTGGGGAGATGGCTACCAGGTTCACGATTCTCCAGGCGTGAACCCGAGGGATAGTCTGGTCGTGGACTCGAAGGATCATTATTCCGAGACTCTTCTGAGTCCTGCAAAGAATGATCCTCTATACGTTCTGGCAGTCCGACCTCCACGACATCCGGACGAGCAGTATTTCCAATAGCAACATGATACCCAGGAGGTCCCTTACCCATTTCATATGCTGGAAGCTCTTCCAGAGACGCGACATCTCCGTCACCGTCCCCATCCTCGCCTCCACCACTCCCAACTCGTCTCCCCCCCTCATCAACATCCAATCCCCTCACCCTGTGTCCTCGCACGCGAGGTTGAGTTCCATTGGGGGAATTAATCTGTACGCCCCTCCCATCGACGAGGGGCATAAGTCCGGTATGTAAGAAGGAAGGTGAAAGCACCAGGGACCGTGTCTGGCGATTGAATGTGGACCCACTACTGAGGTCCTCTGAATCACGAATATGGGCAAGCTGAGGGCTTTGTAAGGAGTGCACATAAGGCCGACGACGCCGAGGGATGGGACGGGGACGACGGGACGAAGGGAGGACCGAGGATCGAAGAATGCGGTTACGGTACCTCATATAAGTACAGCTAATTGGTCAAGTCAAAAGGGTCACCACCATGCTACACACCCGGCGGTGTTCGAATCATGAGAGACGTACCGCCAGATTACGACGATGGTAAGTAAAGCGAGGGCTATTACGGCGAATATCCACTCCAGCACCGTCTGCCAAGGCCAGATGTGTCCGATCTCGTGAGAACATATGCGAAAAGTTAACCCACCTGCGAGATACCCTGTCTTCCGCCCCGGCTTGAAGGCGAAGTAGAAGGGCTCTGGAAGAGGGTCTGACTGACCAAAAAACTATTTGAAGATGTCGTTGTCGTCGATTCCTGGCCACTGCCCAATGCCCGTCTGAAAACTAATTCATGAGCGGTAGGAGATGGCATCCCGGCGATCGCCTCAGGTATCACACATTGTGTACCATCGGGAATTCCTATACACTGTGTCATATTGTGACGTGGTTATGATTGTCAGGCAGCTTAGGATAGGAGCGCAAGGCGAGCCCAAACGCGAGGCTTGGACCATGCGTTCTGCGTGTGAGTGATCACGTGATCGATTTTGACCAAACGTCTACCAAAATGAGGATTTGTTACCAATATTTCTCCATTTAGGCAGATGTGCACCACGGATTCTCGGGATACGTAGCCAACAACACTCTATTTACATTGTCGCGTATCAGCTCCACTTGGTTCTCAACAGTCACTGCACTCCACATCTGCACGTCAATATTGGATAATTGGGATTTATCATAGAATAACTTGGTTTTAGCTTTTTCGACCATGTTTCAATGACTTATAAGATCCACAATCACCTTTCTTCTGCCTGACGTCAAACACTAGACAATTCCAAACGGGCGTTTCACCCCCCTTCTTTACTTACACTTGAATTCTTTTTTCAGTAGCTATGATTCTTAAACAGCGGCTCAGCATGTTCCTCTGTGCATGCGTGCAATTGACTACCTAGGTGCGATTTCGCTGCCCGGATACGTACACCACGTTATGACACGTCGAAACCCCTCCAGCCTTTGCCAAGTCTTTTCTTATTAGCGGTTGCCGTTTTCTGTCTGTTTGACAGTATAAGTCAAGACCATTTTGGCTACCAGTCACCGCTCAGTGGGAAACTATTACTGATTATAGTAGGAGGGCAACATTCTTATAACCATTTAGATTGTGATGCAGCAGTATAATTTCCATTTCTGTAACAGCAACTAACTCTATTTTAACCTCCATTGGGTTAAACAATGGCCCTTGGTTCAAATTGATCACCGAGCTGGAGACTTGTCAGAAAATTAAAAGGCTCCCCCAACTAATTGTAATCATAGTGCTGGTTATTGCTCACTTTTGGTGAGAGCTTCCATGTGTTCTCCCTGGCATCAGACTGCCCAATTGATGACCAAGCTGGACAATTGTCTGGAAACAACATCCCACTGAATATTATCATACTGCTGGTTATTAGCCACTCTGTGTGGGATCTTTCAGGTGTCCTACTTAATCCTAGACTCCCCAACAAGCTATTGTTCATATTACAGGATGTTTATGGCTATCAGGTCTTCAGTCCCATTAGAGAAGGGTTACTTGTACAACAAAGTTGTTCTTTTACTAAACAGTATCAGTACGTTTTGTGAGGTTGCAAACCTTACAAGGTAGGCAAGAATTACAGACAGCGACGACAGCGACATGATGATAAGCCAAAACCCAGGAGAAGAAAAAAAGAAAAGAAAAATCAAAATGGTGATTATAGCCCCTTCGCAGTCCAATCAAGTCCTTGCGGCGGCAAGCGTACTATAGAGACTCCTTGCCTCTTCGAATCTCGAGAATTGGAGAGCAAATCCCATCATCTCGATCGAATCCGCCTCAGAGGCAGCTGAGACGAAGCCGTGTTTGAGTAAGGATGAATAAAATCTACAAAGCTGCAGTTGAAATCAGTATCAAACGGATTAACGATATCGATGATTGCGAGAAGCTGCTTACACTTGAAATAGCAATTGCAACACGATCATCGTGCACTTCGCCTTCCTTCTCCTCCTGTTCCGCATGTTCGATCCACCGTACACACCCACCTATAAACCCACCCAGTACTTCTGTTCTTACCAAGTTTGCTACCCTGACTTCTAGCGAGTCTCCCTGTTGTTCTGACAAAGTACTTCTATGATGTGTTGGATAAAGGAGCTTAGCGATCAGGTTGAATGATTGCATTGTCGGAGGAAGCTTCCTTATGGCATCCAGATAGCCTTCTTTTGCCTCTCGTCCACCAAAGGGTGAAATCTCATTTGAACCAACAGAATCCGATGGCTTCTCACAGGTGCTAACCAACCTGACCATTGCCTGGATAACTTCCACAGCCGCCATGGAATCAAACGATGTGGCAGCAGGTAAAGATAGAGCGTCATCCGATGACCCGCGACTCATATCAAACAAACCGTTCTTGCTCGAGCCTTTTAGTATCCGTTCAATGCGTTCGGCATCGTCATCATTCCGGTCAAGAAGTAATAGAAGAAGCTTAGCAGCAATATCCGTGTTTTTGGCAACAAGGAGTGGAATGTCGCCTGGGCGTAAAAGAGAAAGAGGCTGTGCCAATGTCGATAAGTGAGGTTGTAGTATCTGGGTAATGCGTTCGTCCGCGGGCAGGCGACTTGGATTAAAAAATACTTTTGTTTCAAACATAGGAAACTCTCACCCTTTGTTCGGTCAATGTGAGAACACGTTCCCGCGCACTCAGAAGAAGAAAAATTGCATGGGAAAGCTCATCTCGCTTCTTCTCATTAATATGGGATTCAGTCATTTCTTCCCTCCTTAAGTCGAAAAACGGAGAAGATTGTGAGGTTCCAGAAATCTGATAAGGCTCCCCATGTTCAACTGTTGGCACAGAGGACAATGGGGAATTCGAATGCCATGGTAACACTGTAGTAGCCTCGTTTTTGATCTGATTTGCCACAGAAACGGGAGTGCCAACCGGGTGAGGATGGAAGGCAGTAGCGTTGGCGTCCAAAGGCGTTGCCTGACGCTGGGCAGTCACTGAAGGTTCCTGGATGGGAACGGGCTCGGCTTGGCCGAGAGTCGAATTCCCGTTGAGAGCTTGGGCTGTGTCTGCTTCCTGAGCGGACACCTGCGCTCGTTTTTCAATACTCAGCGTTTTAAATTTCTCAAGGAGACTCGTCTGCTTCTCCATCAGCCCATTGTTGTTTTGCCCGTTGTCGTCTCCTAGACCGGCTTCCGGGTGGCTAATGATACCGCCCACTGTTTTTTCGGACTCCTCTTTCGTACTTCGCATGCGCAGCACAGAGAAAGGTACCATGCCTTCATGATCCCTTCTTGCATGGGTTCCACGATTGGCTAGTGACGAGTCTCTAACCGCGGCAGAGGATTCAGGTCGCCCATTACCAATGATACCAAATTGCGACCATCGTGACGGAACGGTATTATGGTGCAGAAGGGAATCGTTGTTGAAGAAAGATCCAGATGGCCTTCCGGAGCCAATTACTCCTGGCGATCGCGTTGGTGGAGAAACTCTCGTAGGAGTTGGTGTCCTTTTTTCGTGGGCGAGAGGAATTCTAAGTGCCTGTTGTATGTTATTATTCATCTGCATTAGTGATTCTTGAGGAAGCTCATGGTGGTATGATAATTTTACATCCGGACGAGGGACTCGTCCATCAACAGAAAAAATCTCCACAGCTGGAATAGTTGCGGGACTGTATAGTGCAGCACTCTGAGAAGACGGTGTTCTAGAGTGAGGGCGTGATATTTGGTCGAGCCATGGTCTAGTTTTGGGTCTTGCATCAAAAGCTGCAGAGCTGAGGGAAGAGGCATTTTCGGACGTAATGTTGGGGTTTATAGGATAATTTTTCACAGGACCTTGTCGGGCAATAGACTCTGTTGGTGCACGAGGCAGAACAGGTGTCATTCGACTGGACTCATTAACCATTTTAGTACTGCTGCCGGTCTGGTTATTCATGTCTGGATGGTCATAGATTCCAGCAATATCACCGAGTAGTGGATCTGGATTTCTCTGGGAATATGGTTTTTGAAATCCTCGCAGCAAGGTCTGATCGCCAATTACCTTGGAGTGTTGATTATGAGATATTTGTAGGACGCTGTTAAAGCCAGCCTGCAGCTTGCGGCGGGTTGGGTCTGAGAATGTTGGCGAACTTGTATCCCCGTACCGGACACCTTGCGGGTCTGGGAAGTGCTGGTAGAGGGAATGACTTTTTGAGGACTCCTGTGGGACTGTCTGCTGTAGCAATCTATTCACTTGGACCCCTGCTTCCGAAGAGTTCTGGCGAAAAACGCTGCTCGATTCGGGAAGTGGGACATCGAAAGGTGAGAACTTGGAAGAAGAGGCCCCTCTGTTTGATAAATTGCGGGGAGCAGAGGGGGTACGAGACGGTCCTGAAAGAGCGGGTGAATTCCGTGTTTGGAGAAAGGCTGTAGAAGCTGGAAAGGTAGGGGAACCCATAAACCCCAGACCAGGTTGCGGAAAGTCTGGAGAAGAAGGGCGAGGAACGGGATGTGTGTCGTTACCATGAACAGAATCACTTTGCACATTGAGATGCAATGGTCGAAGATGCTCCGGTATGATCATACGTGATAATATGTTAGGAGAATATGAAGCAAGCTACGTGCAACGTGGTTTGCCAGTGTTCAAGACAATAAAAGCCCACTCACGTCATCAGCCTCTCCTTGCAAAATTTTCCAAAGTACCCAAACAAGCTGCTCATTCCCACCCAGTAATCCGATGGGGTTCTGTGACTCCGGAGTGCGCTGAGAAGGGCCTACGAGAGACGATTTGACCCGTAACGTTGTTAGTGCAATAGCTCGTTCAGACTCAAAAACACGAAACAGGTGATAATGGAAGGGATTCGAGTGGTCATGAGACACGTAGAGTGCGTGAAGAACGAATGCGGCGAGAATGCGTTGGGGTATCTGGGCAGTTCCAATTGATCAATGAGATCGATTACAAGATCCGACAAAATATACACTGACCTGAAGGTTTTGGTTTTGTAATGCGGGAATAAAGCCGTTGATTGCAAAAGAAATGCTGACATCTTCAGTAGTGAGGAAAGACAGAAAAGCCGACGCTCCCTTTGAGCAGGAAACGTGGGACGCTCGTGCAAGTAAGTTATAGAGAGAAAGTAAACTTGATACGTCGCTCATCGTCAGCGATGGCGATGGAGACGCCTGGAACCTTAGCACACTGGTGAGAGAAGAGGCATGCTCTGTCACTTTTTGATTCCGCGATGTCAGCTACTCTTACTCCTAGAGGTCAAGGTCGAAGTCGAGGTCGAGGTGGACTAGGAAAATACCTGCGAGCTCGTGGAAGGAGAGGTGGCGGGCGCCCTGCTGAATTTAGTAAGCGGCTCCGCCTCGAAGATGAGGGATCAGACGAGGACGACGAGGACGATGGAGAACATGACAACGACAAATACGCCAAGCGTCAAATCGTAACAAATATAGACAGGTATGAAGAACCGCAAGTGGATCCTCATGGCTAGTAATGATCTCTTGTTATAGAAAGGTCTTATCCTGACTTATTTTTGTTCAGTCGATGAGGAACCAGAACCAGAAGTCGACCTGTCATCTTTTTTGGAAAGACAACGCCTTAATGATAAAGAACTTGATCCTACACTAATTCAGGAGGAAGAGTTTGATGACGGGATAGACCACTCGCTCTCCAATCTCCCCTCAGCCTCTTCTTCTACCTCAAATACCCGTAAGAACAAGCTCCAAACCATCCAATGGGATGCTTCCATGGACCAGCTCAAACAAGAAAAAGAAGCTGCTGAAGCGGTTTGGGGTTCGTCTTTGGACTGAACACTCTTTCCCGTTTCTGACAATTTATACAGATCTGAAATCTCGTTTCCGAAATAACCAACCGCGTCTTGGGTCTTCTATTCCAAAGCCTTCCTCGCAGCGTGACTCTCGTAAGTTTGTTGTAAATGGCTAAAATAAATACATGGTCATTCCTTTCTCTATACAGAAAGCAAAGCAAGCAAAACCGAGGACTCGCGACATGTCTACAAGCCTCCAGATGCAGGTACAAATTTCCAAGGTTCTGACAAGAATTCTACTAGCAAGGCCGAGATGGAAGGCTTTTTGGATGATCTCCTGTCCTAGTGCTGGTTCTCGGTGACACCATTGTATTTTATTTTCAAACGATCCAAAGGAATTCGCTGAGAGGCTCAGGGAAAGCTGCCGTTAAGTTGACTGGTATAAGTGATTCTATATGAATTCCCGTTTCGGTGGTGTTTGTTATAACTGAGAGATTCTAGACTAGTTAGGTGAGTAGAGAAGTCTAGACGTGATCTCCTAAAGAAGACCCTGGTTCAAGCAGAGTCAGGCGGAGATCCTGATGTAAGTCCGAGCTGTTAATTGGCTGTTATGTTTTTCTCTCTCTCTATTTAGGCATTGCTCTGGAATCACATTTAGACAATCATGTTTCAAATGTTTGATGCCTGATTCATTCTTTCAACTCTCCAAAGCACTGAGGTCTTATATTCAATATTTGTGTCCTCTGTGTTGATATTCTCAGACCACCAAAGTAAATGGAAGGTGATCTGATAACAGCTAACTACCTGCAGAATTGTGTATGTGAGACAGTGACAACCTTACTAATGGTGGCATGCATTGTTCCTTGCTTTTTACTGAGAAATGGAGAAGGCATAGTATTTGAGTGTTTAGATCTTGGTCAAAATTTGTTGGCAGGGAAGATCTATAAAAGACTTCTTAACATCTAGTATAGGAATCCATTTCCCTTTGACATAGACTCTTTATAGATAAGAATTAGTATAAGATCCTGTATGATTGTTAGTCTGTTCTTCAGTGAGAATCTCAACTAAGATTCCCACATTCATTTCCATCTCACTTCTGCTTCATTTCCAATTCATAAGCCCAATATCATTGTTACAGCCAACCTTACCATTACAAACCTCATCAATACAAAATTAGGGATATTGAGGTCTGGATGGTACAACACATAAGTTGAAGCCAAACCCTACTACAAACCTCTCTATTGCTTTGACAATGGGAGACATTATTTATTAGGAATTCATGACTACATCTATCACAGTTCTTATCAGTGTTTCATCCAACCATGGTATTTAGGGTTTTTAGCCACAGAGATTGCAGACTGGTTTTCAATTCCAAGGATAGAGGGTGAATCAAATGTATACCTAAATTCATCAAGGAATTGTCAGAACCAGACTGTCCGGCCTCAGTACTACCGATGGTATGGTCGGAACCGGCCAAGTCCTGCAGGCCAGTTGGGGTGGCTTGGCTTCAACGTACTCATGCATTGCACCCTGCCTCCTGTGTGTGCCACTAACTTGTAACGGAAAGGATACTCGGGAGGATGCTGAGGGTGTTGGCCCAAGTAAGGACTTCTGAACAGAAGGAGGAGAGTAAGGAGGCATAAACCTAGTTGATACTCAGACTGAGGAACTATGTACATGCACTCGCTACTTATATAGGCTGAGAGGTAGAATGTGGAATAAGGGTGGCATAAGACATGGAGAAAAGAATAAGGTATGAAGACCATGTGAAGGTATTGTCCTCAGCGAACTAGAATAGAACAATATAAAAGTAAGACAATGAAATATGACCAATAATAAATGAGTGAGATTGTGGGAAAGAATAGAACAATAAGGGGTGGCTGAGATATAAAACAATAGGGCTGCAAGTAAGTGGCAATGAATAGTAAATGTCCCAAGGGTAAGTGGGTAAGGGGAAGGACAGGGAATGGAAGAATAATAGAGAATAGGAGGGTGGGGTAAGAATAATGAACCAGATGATGAACTGAGTGTACCGAGCCAAAACCACACACCATAGGGGATGATATGGGTAAGGGTCGGTCGGTTGGTACTGCCGAGTAAGTCAGAGCACAGTATTGTGGTTGTGTCAGGAACCGTATGCCAGCAAGCCGACTATTCAATTCAGCCCACTCAGCCCAACTCCGCTCTCGCTCGCTATTCAACATTACGCCCTCAGCCCACGGACTATATGCACCTCATGTATCCATCTTGGCGTCACATGCTCCTGTCAAATCACTCCACTCATTTACGTCACATTCCACATGCTCGCTTTTCCATTCCGTCCTCATTTACGTTTAATATCTTTCATTACGTTTCATTTCATTTTCATCTGTTTGCAATTCCGTTCACTCCTTTATATCCGATCTGCTATTACGTCCTTAGGGTAACTTCATTGGGAATCTGAGTGACACGTCACTCAACAATGTCACGGAGGAGATCATTATTTGGACGTAGTATTTCTGTTTCTCACTTTTCACGTTCCTCGGCTTTCTCATTCTATTATAGAAATCTATTTGACTCCTAATAGATTAGAAAGTAGTATAAAAGATCTTGTACTATTAGTTCAGTCTTCAGTCAGAAAATCAATCTTGATTTTGACTAAGTTCCTCTGTTCACTTCCGTCTCTCTTCGCTATTATGAATTTGGGGACCGTGCGATCCAAGTGAGCGCAACGCAAGTACGTTGAAGCCAACCCCAATCCGAACCTCGCCAATTGCCTTGCCATTGGGAGATTTAATAATATATGATTACGTCTTTATCATCATCGTAACAGGTTGTGACACAGGCTATCTCCTTTCTAGCATGAACCATAGCAATAAACTCAGTTTCAGTGGTAGATAGGGAACAGCACGGGTCACCCATGGGTCAAATGTGGGTGACCCACACCCGACCCATGGGAAACCTGAATCCGTCAACCCATGGGTCGACGGGTGTCAGGTGCGTTGGTGTCAGCCTGTGCGTGTCATACCTGTGCATGTGCACGTGTACATAGTTGAGGGGGCGGGTTGGGCCGGGTCACGGGTGCTCTTGGCTTGACCCACACCCAAACCCAGGGCCACCTGACCTGGTGACCCATGTGGGTTAGCCTAACCCATGCTATTCTCTAGTGGTAGAGAGTGCCACTATAGTTTGAAGTTTGCTAAATCAGCTAATTATTCCCATGTCTATTTTGAGAAGGTATCCACTGGTAGACTTGCCATTGTCTGGATTTCCAGCATGGTTAGCATCAGTGTAGCTTTCAAAAAATTCACCTAATGGTAAAGGTGCATTGACAAGCTGATAATCCATTATCCCCTTCAGATATCAGAAAAGGTGTATGACACTTTCTAGTGCACCATGCCAGGGTTCTAGTTGAACTAGCACAAGACTTTAACAGTATAGGCAATTTCCGGTCAAGTTATAACTGAGAGATACATTATAGGGCCAATGTCAAGTCCATGATACCGAGCTCCGGTTCACTCAGCAATACCAACCGATGGACCCTTACCCATATCATCCCTCACTAGTATGTGGTCTCAGCTCGGTACATTTGGTACATTATCTAGATCACTCCTCTCATCCCATCCCCTCTATCCTCTACTATTCTCTCATTCCCCATCCATTCCCTTACCCATTTTCCCTTGGAACATTTATTATTTATTTATTATTCGGTCACGGCCCTATTGTTTTATCTTCAGCCATTTTCTATTGTTCTATTCTCACCCACTCTCTCATTATTTTATTCTCAGCCATATTTCATTATTCTATTCTCACTTACATTTCTTATTCTATTCTTGATCACTGTGGACAATACCTCCACATGATTCTTCATACCTTATTGTTCTCCATTCCTTATGCCACCCTGTTCCACATCTTGCTTCTTAACCTATATAAGTAGCAGATGTATGTAGATAGTTTCTCACTCTGAATATTGACCTGGTTTACCTCCTCTTGTCTCCCCTTCTTTAGTCTAAAGTCCCTTACTTGGGCCGACACTCTTGGTACCCTCCTGGGTCTTTCTTCAGTCCAAATTAGTGGCACACATAGAAGAGCAGGGTGTAACGCACAAGCACGTTGAAGCCAAGCCATCTCAAACAGTCTGCAGGACTTGACTGACTCCCATCCACAATATCAGCATTACTGAGACTTAACAGCCAACAGCATATGCATATGGAATCTATTTTATCTCAGAAATCTCCTCAGGAGTTGTAGAGAGCATGGAGGATGACAGTTTGAGACCAGGGTCTATAGAGGTAGTGACAGATGCACTGTCTGCAAGGTTATAATGATCAAGCATGTCAGAGATGTACTAACACTGTGAGAGGAAGAGACATTGCTGTGAGTGGTCCTGAGTTAATCTCAATGCCAAGGAGACTGGAGGTAGGGCCAAGATCATGGAGCTTGAACTATTTTTGTAAGTTTGGTTTTCATGCGTGAAATGGCAGATATAGATTTGAAAGCCAGAGTGAGATCATTGACAAAGACAGGACAAATATTTTAATGTCTTCCTAGATCCAGATATAGATGCTGGTGTCAGACTTGATGCAGGTGAAGCCTAACTCATGTATGATAATATCCAGGTTCTTGTTCTTGTTAAGGGTTGGTGCTGTGTGATCTCAGGCACTAGTGTAATAACACCTTTGATCACAATATGGATAGGTTCAGCTTGGTCTAATGAGCTGAGCTGATATGGCTTGGCTTCAATATTCTTGCATTGCACTCTATTATCCCTGATGCCACTATATTTTAGATAATGTTTGGGAGAAGACCAAGAGTATTGGTACTAAACATGGATACTAACTGAGAGGAAATAGTCATATATGTATCTTAGTTGAGTCAATATTATAAACAGAGAATATGTATATAGGCTAAGAACTGGAGGTAGAACAGGGTAGTGTAAGTATGAAAAAGGGATAAGGTATGGAAAGCATGTGGGAGCATTGTCCACAATGCTCAAGAATAGAACAATGGACATAAATGAAAATAGAACGATAAAATATGGCTGAGCATAAAAAATAAGGAGTGCAACCAAAAATAAGACAATAGAATGTGACCGAATATAAAACAATAGGGTCATGATCAGGAATAACACAATAGAAATATCCTGAGGTGAAAAGGGATGGGCAATAAAAGAATAAACAGGTTGGGAATAATCGGTGATGAATAGAGAAGATGTGAATGATGAATAAAAGGAAAGTGTGAAGGGTAAATATACCAACCCCAGACCAACATACTAAGTGACTTGTTAATGACTTGGTCACCTGTGCATGTGAATTAGATGTTTGACATTCGGTCAGTATGACTGAGTGAACTGATGCTCGGTACATGTACTTAACATGTTATGACTCGGTAAAGCCGAGGAGTTGGTCAAGTCCTGCAGACCATTTGAGGTGGCTAGGCTTCAATGTGCTCATGCATTATGCCCTGCTGTTTCATGCATGCCACTGATTTGGACAGAAGAGAGACCCAGGAAGATGCCGAGAGTGTTGGCCCAAGTGTAGGACTTTAGACAGGAGAAAGGCAGACAAGGGGATGCGAACCAAGTTGATATTCAGAGTGAGGAACTATCTACATACATTCACTACTTATATAGGTTAAGAAGCAAGATGTGGAACAGGGTGGCATAAGGAATAGAGAACAATAAGGTATGAAGGATCACATGGAGGTATTGTCCACAGTGATCAAGAATAGAATAATGAAATATGGCTGAGAATAAGATAATGAGAGAGTGGGTGAGAATAGAACAATGGAAAATGGCCAAAAATAAAACAATGGGGCCGTGACCAAATAATAAATGAATAATAAGTGTCCCAAGGAAAACAGGTAAAGGAATGGATGGGGGATGGGAGATGGAAGAATGGTAGAGGATAGAGGGGATGTGATGAAAGGAGTGGTCCAGATAATGTACCAGATGTACCAAGCTGAGACCACGTGATAGTAAGGGATGATATGGGTAAGGGTTGGTCGGTCAGTATTGCCAAGTGAACTGGAGCTCGGTATCATGGACTTGACATAACAGCTCTGCCTAACCAATTGACATCCTTACTCACCACAAGATCCTTGAGTATTTTTCTACTACTAAAATTTTGACCTGTAGACAGTCATAATAGTCTGGCTACCTATCTCATTTCAACATCATGATTTAGTTCTGTCCTGGCAAGCTCAGAGTGAAGTCTGACACATTAACTAGACAATGGGATGTCTACCTTAAAGAGGGAGGTAGCAACTTTAGCATCATCAACCCACAAAATCTTTGACCAATCTTCATAACTTCCCAACTAGTAGAATTACTTTAAGCAACTCAATTTCTCATCCCAACTCTTCAAGCAAGCACCATCATGGACTCCAAAACCCTTCATTCTGACATTCTCTCAGCACTCTCCTCAGATCCTATGGCATTGCAACATCTCTGTCCAAATGCAATGCCAAACCTGAGATAGACACAATCACAAGATGGTTTTCTATGACTGGATAACTGAATTGTACCTGACTCTAACAACCTGTTACATACCATTGCAATGGTTGGTAAATACATGTAACAAGTTGCTGTTTAAATAGTGCCCACAGACTAATGCCAGATAACCTGGCATAGTGGCCTTTTGGCCCAGTTGAAAGAACACATCACTGTGGGAATTTGTTGCCTTTTACAGTATGCCAGGTTGACCAAGGTCAGTGGTTCAAATCCCTGTGTGCGCAATAATTTAGAGGGTTGTTGCAATCACTTGGACCCCAGGAACCCTGGCTTACATGATGGTCTATGACATCATGGGGGTCTGCTATGTCAAACAGTAATTAGAGTGCTTGGGGGGAGCCACAGACAGGCCTGAGAAACCTGTTAAGATATCATCACTGTGGCACCTCGAGGGCTCGGTACCTAAGGGGGAGGTACTGTTACATACCATTGCAATGGTTGGTGAATACATGTAACAAGTTGCTGTTTAAATAGTGCGGTGGGCAGGTTATGAGGGCACTGATGAAGAAACTTCGTGGCTCCTCGTAACAGAACTCAACCACGCTTCAGAACTCGTTCAAGACTTTCACAAGTCGTATCCAGACAAACCTGGACCATTACCCATTCCTTAAGCACCTCGCAATTCCTCTTCCGTTCACTCTCGCTCATTCCGTTCATTATCATTCTCGCATTTCAGTTCCGTTCTCTCTGTCTTCAAGTTCAAAAAAAAATATCCTCATTTCACATTACGCCCTCAGCCCACGGACTATATGCACCTCGTGCATCCGTCTTGGCATCACG
>QLPI01009779.1:0-11748 GCA_003314275.1 Chroogomphus rutilus
GTCAACGGGTGTCGGGTGTGCATGGCACCCGCACATGCTGACACAAATGCGCCATACATGCAGGCGACGTATGACATGAACATGCCGTACGTGCACATGTGCGTGTCATACGCGTGCGCGTATGGCACGTTGGTATCGGCAAGTGTGCATATGGCACATTCGTGTCGGCACATGTGCATATGGCACGTTCGTGTCAGCGTGTGTGGGTATGGCGCGTTCGTGTTGGTGCATGCGTGTACGGTGCATTCATGTCGGTGCATGCGCGTACGGCGCATTTGTGTTGGCGCATGCGCATTCATGTCGTACGGCCCGTTCATGTCAGCATGTGCATGTATGGTGTATTTGTGTCGGCACATGCACGTTCACATCGGCACGTGCATGTACGGCATGTTTGTGTCGGCATGTGTGTCATATGCGTGTGCATACAGCGCGGTCATGTCGTACGCGTGCATGTGCACGCATACATAGTTGAGGCAGTGGGTTGGGCCGGGTCATGGGTGCTCTCGGCTTGACCCGCACCCAAACTCAGGGGCACCCAACCCAGTGACCCATGTGGGTTAGCCTAACCTGTGCTATTCCCTACCCACATTTGACCCATGGGTGACCTGTGCCATTCCCTAATCATCATGAAGTTCTGCCAAGGCCTCAACCCTACCATCCAAAGCCACATTGCCCTGATACTGGATGGGAGGCCAAAAAACAATGATATTTCGGCCTGGTATGCTACTGCAAGAGCAGTAGCTCTTACATGTATGGTGAACAAAGCCTTCCAATGGCCCAGACTCACATCGTTGCACACCCCCTCTCCACAGGCTAATCAAAGGCTTGACAAGCCCCCAGCTAGGCCAGCTGTGCCCACACTCCCTAGAGCACCATCAACCCCCTTTCCTTTGATCCCACCCTCAGGGCCCATGCCAATGGATGTTGATGCAGCCAAACGGCATTATGCTCTGCCCCTCACATGCCAACGATGCAGCAAGATGGGTCACTTTGCCCGAGAATGCCCCCAGGTGTATGATGTGTGCTTCATGACATGGGAGGAATGTGAAGAGAATCAGAGTACTGGATGGTGTTTGCTGACATTTGGGAGACTACCAAAGCCGAGGGGAATAAGGAAGTAGAATCAGAGGATTTTGCCCCAGGCAGCGAGTGAAGGATGTGCCCTTGCTGCCCTTGTTTAATCGTTTTGCCGCTCTGTCTATAGACTCTGATATGGAAAATACAACTCAGTATTCAGACAATGACCCCTCGAGTGCAAACAATAAAGACACTCCCCTGTCAATTCCCCCAAAGTCCCCCTCTTCTGCCCCTAGGTTAAGACATTGGGAATGTGCTCTCCTGAAATAATACGTAGTAGCATCCACTCCCTCTCTGAACTCGCTAAACCTCAAGGTAGAGATACAAACTACCAACACGGCTGAAGTCAAGGTGTGACTGCGCTCCTGGACAGCAGAGCCACTGGACTGTTCATAGACCAAAATTTTGCAGTGGCCGAGAGATTGAATATGCGCCCATTGACCTGACCTATGCCAGTGTACAATGTCGATGGTACCCCAGACAAGGTGGAGCAATTCAGCACCTGGTCGACATCATCCTACACTACCAGGATCACTTGGAATGAGCCATATTCGTGGTGACCAATCTAGGGAAGCACAAGATGATCCTCGGCTACCCCTGGCTTTGCAATCACAATCCTGAAGTCAACTGGCAAACACAGAAGGTCACGTTGAACTGATGCCCTATCCAATGCCACACCTGCCAAGCCAAGTTTCAGAAGGAATGCCAAGAAGAAATGACAATCCAGGCTGGCCCCTTGCCGAGCATGATGGATGACAACACTGAGGACTACAAAAGTGCTGACAATGGCAAACTCTTCCTTGAACCAGGCAATCGCCTCTTTGCAACCATAGCCCCACCAAATGTCCCAATCTCAACCATTGCCATGGTTACTACTGCATAACAGCTGGCCGAGAGAGCCCTCCAGAGTACTCCTCCCAGGAAGAAAGGGACAATCCTGCCCTATCTCCAGGACTTTAGTGACCTCTTTGAAAAGGAGTCCTTCGACTCCCTCCCCAAGCCATGGATGTAGGACCATGCAATAGAACTAGAATCCGGTGTGAAGCTCTTGGCTTGCAATGTGTACCCACTCTCCCTGAGTAAGCAATGGGAATTAGACGAGTTCCTACAAGAGAACCTCCACACAGGTCATATCTGCCCCTTGAAATCCCCTATGGGAAGCCCCGTATTCTTTATCAAGAAAAAGGACGGCTCCCTACAGTTGGTCCAGGATTACCAAGTACTCAACATGATGATAGTGAAGAATTGGTACCCCCTCCCTATCATCTCAGAACTCATTGCGAGCTTTGGGGGGCCAAGTACTTCACCAAATTGGATGTGCCATGGGGGTTCAACAATGTGCAGATTAAGGAAGGAGATGAGTGGAAGGCAGCATTCTGAACAAACCAAGGGCTCTACGAACCCCTCGTCATGTTTTTTGGCCTCACCAATAGCCTTGCAACATTCCAGACCATGATGAATGATATCTTCCAGGACCTTTTCATGGAGGGGAATGTGTGTGTGTACCTGGATAACATCCTCATCTTCACTGAGACTCTCGAAGAGCATTGTCAGGTTGTCTCAGAGGTCCTTGAATGGCTGAGGGCTCACAAGCTCTACCTTTGGCCAGAGAAATGCAAGTTTGAACAAACGAGGATCGAATATCTGGACCTCATCATATCCCATGGCAAGGTGGAGGTGGGCCCGGTCAAGGTTGCGGGTGTCATGGGTTGGCTGACCCTGTCCAACTGAAAAGAGGTCCAGGCCTTCCTTGGTTTTGCCAACTTTTACCAGAGATTCATTGAAAGGTTCTTGCACCACACCAGGCCATTGTTCGAGCTTGTGAAGAAGGACATGAAGTGGAATTAAGGAGACGTGGAACAGGCAGGCTTCAAAGGGCTTAAAAAGAGGTTTATGATGGCACCTGTCCTCAGATTTGCCAACAACAGCCGACCTTACCGAGTGGAGGCAGATAGTTCCGATATTGCTATGGGAGCAGTCCTCTCACAGCAGTGCCTAAGGATGATAAGTGGCACCCTATTGCCTTCTACTCAAAAAGCCTCTCCCCAGTGGAAAGGATCTACAAGATCCACGATAAGGAGATGCTTGTGATCATCGAGGCCTTAGAAGAGTAGAGGCACTTCCTTGAAGGCACCGAACATCACGTCAAAATCTGGACTGACCATAAGAACCTGGAATACTTCCAGTCTTCCAAGAAACTGAACTGACAACAGGCCCACTGGTCACTCTACCTCTTGTGCTTCATTTTGACCTGTACCACCGACCCAGAGCAAGGATGGGGAAGTCTGATGCCCTATCATGCCGATCAGACCACAGCTTGGGAACTGGCAATAACAGCAACCTGGTATTACTTTGGCCCGAGCTGTTCATGGTATGAGCACTTGAAGGGCTGGCACTAGAAGGAGAAGAGTGAGAGATCACCTGAGAATTGAAGAAGGTGCTTGGTGAGGGGATATTAGAGGACAAGGTGGTGGAGGCAGTGCAGAAGTTACCAGAAGCAGGAGGGAAGTCACTAGTTTCAGCTGAATGGGCAGAGACCAATGGGTTGTTGACCTTCCAAGGCAAGGCATATGTCCCAGACTTAGGGGGCCTCTGATAGTGGATCGTAGCCTACCACCACGACTCCAAGGTAGTGGGACACCCCGGCTATTGGAAGACCCTAGAACTCATCTCCCAAAACTATTGGTGGCCCCATATGTCTCAGTACATTGGTGAGTACACCAAGACATGCGACTTGTGCCTATAGATGAAGGCCCAAAGGCAGCAGCACCCTGCCAGGGAACTCCACCCACTCTCCCCAAGGCATGATGGGATATGATAAGTGTGGACTTCATAGTAGAACTGCCTGATGCATATGGGTACAATGCCATGATGAACATAGAGGACTCAGTGTCCAAACGAGCACACTTCAGACCAACCCACATGACTGTCACAGCAGCCAGAGCAGTACAACTCTTCCTACACCACATATGGAAGCTACATGGGTTGCCAAGAGTGGTGGTGTCTGACCGAGGGGTCCAATTCATTTGTGAGTTCACTCAATACAGCAACAGATCAATAAAACCAGTCCTCACAAGGCACCCAGATCGGATGGCATCCCAAATGTAGTCCTCAAGAAAAATATCATGCATTCTCATTGTTAAATCGCTAGATACTTCCGGAAGGGTTTCTGGAGGTCCGAGTGGTTTCCAAAAGGGGGTTTGTACTCCGGAGGTGGAGGGACTAGAGGTCATGGATCATGGATGGAAACGGAAAAAGGGCAGAAAGACGGGAAGCGCCAAGGGTCTAGGACTGTTCTCGGTATTAGGTAATTCGACTAGTCATTCGAGTGGTTCGAGGTCATAGGGACTTGGCTTCAACTTATGTGTTGTACCCTCCTCGATTGTCTGTCCCTAATTTCGGAAAGTCGGAAAGTTTACCGGAACTGAATCAGAAACTATGACACAGAATTAAGTCGATATTCGTACTGGCAGATAGTCCAGTTGACTGGTGTCTTATATACATGTATCTAGTCCTTGTACTAACTTTTGCTGAGTAAAGACAAGGGGAGGAGAGAGTACAAGGGGCTAATACAGAACAAAGAACAAGGGAGTGAGGTACTGCGTGTCATTTATCAAAAGGGCAGAACCTTGGTCTCAGAATCTTGGAGGTTCGGGATTGCAGAACTTCAGGTTAGTACAACAGAATTCACGGAAAGTGATTGTTCAGGCTTTGAACGGTCGGAAAGGTCCTTGAAACGGTGTGGGTGGTTGTGGAGAATAATGTGGGTTTATTGGTAGCATGGGCTATAACACTCATCCCATTCCTGCACACCTGTCTCACCACCATTAATCATCTTAGCTACTTTTCAAAGGCATGGTGGGTATGGAACACTATAGTAATTCATAAGCCAGGAGGCCCAGACTATACCACTGCAAAGGCCTACCACCCCATTTCCCTCTACCATACTATGGGAAAAATCTTTTCTGGGGTTATGACGGACATAACAGTCTACCTCACCCTCTGACACTCTTTCCTACCCCCAAATCACTTTGGTGGCCTTCCTGCAAGGATGACAACTGACTCTCTCCTATATCTTATGCATAAGGTCAAGGGTGAATGGCATCATAACAAGGTGGTTACTATCATCTTTCTTGACATTGCTAACACTTTCCCAAATGCTGTCACCAACTGCCTTATCAAGAACATTATCAAGTTAGGATACCCAACAGAGATAGTGAACTTTTTCAAGTCCATGCTTGAGGACAGACACACTACACTAAGTTTTGATGATTTTGTCTCTGGGCCTATAAATATCAATAATGGCATTGGGCAGGGCAAAACTAGCTCCATGATACTATACCTTATCTACAGCTACAGCTTAGTGTCAATTCCAAAGGGAAAAAATGAGGGCAGCAGTGCATATGTAGATGACAACTTCTTTGTTACAATGGCAGACACATTCAAAGAATGTAATAAAATGCTCAATGACATGCTAGACAAACAGGTATCCTGGTCAGCCTCATATAACTCCAAAGCCAAGATATCCAAGTTTCAGTGCCTACAACTTACACAATGCAAGAATGTTACAAGACAGGACTTTGTCCATGGACACTCAGGCCATATAATTTAATGTGTCCCAGAAGCCAGACTATTAGGGGTGAAAATTGAGCAGGAATTGAGATGGCATCAGTATGTGGAGTGTGCAATAGACAACAGTCAGAAACTACTTCTAGCAGTTAATAGGCTAACCCATCCTTCCTTTGGCCTTCCTGAACATCATGTTCGATGGCTTTTTATATCCATGGTCCTGCCCAAGGCTGAATATGCTCTACAAGTGTGGTATACTCCTGTTTTAGCCAATGCAAGGACCGGCCGGAACACCAGGTCTGTAGGGTACACAAAGAAGCTAGACAAGATTCAGAGACTAGGATACAAACTAATGATGGGCACTTTCAGATGTACTGCGACTGATGTCCTTGAACTTCATGCCAATATACCACCCATCCAAATATGATTGGAACACATGTTTCAGGGAAATTCTCCACTTTGCCACACTCCTGGAGACATACCCACTCCACAGCCCAATCCACAGAAGCACAAAGTGCCATCTATGCCAACACCCCTCCACCATACACAACCTACTCCACCATTACAATATTCACCCTAACACCATTGAAACCAACATTCCCATGTGTCACCACCCTGGCTGGCAACCTGAATTTAAATAAGGATGATGCAAAAGCCATTATCCATACGAGGATCCACGACCTTCAAATATTTTCAGATGGCTCCAGATACAAGGACAACACAGGGGCTGCCACCATCATCCCTGAATCTGACAAACACCTGAAGCATTGCCTGGGAAAGAAAACAAGACATACAGTCTTCAATGGTGAACTTGTCAGCATACTGCTAGCATTGGAGCTCGTTGGTCAACACAATGAGGCAAGAACAGTACTAATTGCCCTAGACAACCAATCTGCAATTACAGCCCTCTGTGAAAACTGGGCACAACCAGCACAGTACCTTTTGGACAAGATCCACAAGACCATTCACCTCTTAAAGAAAAGATGGTGTGCCCTCCACATACACCTAGAATGGATCCCTGGTCACAAAGGCATACCAGGCAAAGAGAGGGTTGATACTTTAGCAAAGGAGGCAGCTGAAGAAGCCTGTTCATTACCAGCCACACTTCCAAGACTTCTGTGACACAAGCTACCTGCCAGCATATCTGCTATCAAAGCTCATTGGAAAACCACAATACTCCCTAGGTGGCAATCAATTTGGTCAAAATCACCTAGATTCAATAAACTCTCAAGCATCGATGCTGTATTGCCACATTGGTGCCTATACAAGACACTGAGCCAGCTTCCTTGCCATGCTACCAGTATCATCATCCAGCTCAGAAAAGGACACATTATGCTCAATACATTCCTCAAGAAAATCAAGGCAACAGATAGCATGCTCTGCAGCACCTCCCACTGGCCCAAAATGGTATCCCATTACCTGATCCTGTAAAAGGCAACAAATTCCCACAGTGATGTGTTCTTTCAACTGGGCCAAAAGGCCACTATGCCAGGTTATCTGGCATTAGTCTGTGGGCACTATTTAAACAGCAACTTGTTACATGTATTCACCAACCATTGCAATGGTATGTAACAGTACCTCCCCCTTAGGTACCGAGCCCTCGAGGTGCCACAGTGATGATATCTTAACAGGTTTCTCAGGCCTGTCTGTGGCTCCCCCCAAGCACTCTAATTACTATTTGACATAGCAGACCCCCATGATTGTCATGGACATCATGTAAGCCAGGGTTCCTGGGGTCCAAGTGATTGCAACAACCTCTAAATTATTGCGCACACAGGGATTTGAACCGCTGACCTTTGCAACCTGGCATACTGTAAAAGGCAACAAATTCCCACAGTGATGTGTTCTTTCAACTGGGCCAAAAGGCCACTATGCCAGGTTATCTGGCATTAGTCTGTGGGCACTATTTAAACAGCAACTTGTTACATGTATTCACCAACCATTGCAATGGTATGTAACAGATCCATTGCATCAAATACAAAAGCCAATGACACACTCTGTTAACAAAAGCAGGCAAAGAATCACAGTCCATCCCTAGACTACTTGGCAACCCAAAAATAATACCACACACCCTACGATTTATACAAGCCAGCGGGTGTTTCCAGGATTACTCAGATGTAGTGCCACAGCAGTAACTACAAACAACCCCCCCTCTGGCTCTTGCATCCAGCCAGACCCCATACCCCAACTATGGGTATGCAGTCCCCTATGTGCCTCTAGGGAATGGCATGGGTCACCCATGGGTCAAATGTAGGTGACCTGCTCCCAACCCATGGGGAACCCAAATCCATCAACCTATGGGTTGACCAGTGTCAGATACTTGCTACACCCACATGCATGTGGTGCATGTATGTCATATGTATATGTATGACACCACAGGTTGGGCTGGGTTGCAGGTGCTCTTGGCTTGACCCACACCCAACCCCAAGGACACCTGAACTGGTGACCCATGTGGGTTGGCATAACCCATGCCATTCCCTATGCACCTCCCTGGCTATCACTCCAGTCAAACTGCAAAGCTACACCTACCACTGTTTCTGACTGCAATACCTGCCCTACATGCTTCATGTCCCTCTTTGATGATATGCCCAATCCTTAGCTACCCATCCCCTGTTTTCACTTCCTTGTGCTGCAGATGCTGGTGATGCAAGGAGTTTCAACCGCTGCTAGGGAACCAGCAGCTGGATTCCTACGTAGCAAGAGACAAAAGTCCATGGATGCAACCATCTAAAAGGGTGTTAGGTTTAGAAACTGTGTCACCAGCCCCAAGCATCTGCACACAAGACTTTTCTTCCCTTACTCTGATAATTTACATTATTTTGATCTTTATTTATTAGGGCAGGCATGTATTTATGCAATAGTTTACAGTGCACCATAAGCACTTAGCGCTTCGAGCACTCTAATTGATATTCTCTCTTATGTTCCACATCACATCACTAAGGTAGCGGACAAACAGTTTCCGCTAAGGTCACATGATGTGACAGTCATGGTCACAAATGCAAATTTTTTCGTCATTGAAAAAAAAAGTTGAAAAAAAAAGTATTCTGCTATAGAGGATGGCAATTTTTTTTGGAAATAATGATTTAGCTACATTATATAATATCAGCCTTGTCCAACTCAGCTAGAATAGTATCTGGCAAGGTATGGTGACCTTGGTATTTCCGACTGGCCCAAGCTGCTTGACTACCTGTGAGGCCTTTCTGATATGCATCCATAAACTGTAATAATCTTATAGAGAATCTGAAAGAAACAAGTGTCAATGACTGAATGAAACAGCATACAAATGCAATGGGAGTATAACAGATAAGTGAGATAAGTGCATGACATACCTTCTCATTGAATCCAAAGGCACAGCATTCAGAGCAAGAATAACATTTCTTTTAAGATCAGCTTCTGATGATGATGTAGGAAACTCGCGGTACACCCTCTTAGCAAATCCCCAGCATTGTTCAATGAAGCTGACCTCACAATGGAATTTTGGATAGAAAATCATCTGGTACCCATATGATTCAACAAGCTCCTCAAGTTTGGATTTCTGCCCAACAAAATCTGGTTCATTGAATAGAATCTGATGGCAACAGCAGTTAGTTTGCCCAGGTACACACTTAAACTGTTGGCATTGTGCCAATAAGTGTGTAGGATCTGGCAAATGTGTGATCAATATGTTCTTGGATAATTATGCGCATGCCTTTGAATAAACCAGCCTGTGGATGGCCAATTGGAAAATACAATGATTGTGGGGTGTCATCAAGAAATCGCCTATCCTGCATTGGGACTTTGTGTACTGTGCCATTGGGACCTTTGACACTGTATAGGAAGTTGGAGGCTGCATCCTTAGGAGGTTTGACAGGCATGTGCTTGGCTGAAAGTGCATTTGGGTGACGTGCTGTGTGAGTTTTGGCATTGTCATAAAAAAACACATGTGTGTCATCATGGTAATCCTTATCAAGAATGTCCATAGCTTAATTTGCCTGTTTAAGGATTGCATCATTGGTGAAGTAACCATCGCAATTCTTTTCTGCTTTGAACATAACCCTAGTCCTGTCATTGCTGAAAATCATTCATAAGTATGTGGTTTTCTTTACAATATTGCTTGCAACTGACTCACCTATTTTTTGCTTACAACCAGCCATAGTCTAGTGACACAAAATCTGCGACCATTTGTGATGGCCCTTCACCTTTTGCATATGGTTTTGCACTCTCACTTGAGTGAACCCAATGTAAAACACGACGATCATGTGCGTAAAAGGTTGACTCATCATGTACCCAGATTACAACAGGCTTATCTAGGCCTTTGGCTGCCTTCCAACTGGTTTCAAGTGTGCCATCCTTGGTCCATTGGCGCATATGGGGTCAGATGGAGGCCACAAATGGGAGAAAGATATTTTGTCGGTAAGCAACAACATCTTCATGCTCATGGCCATCCTTATATTGACCTTTTGGCTCTTTCTTCCAATGGTAATCCATTTTTGCCATCCATCTGCATGCTGTTCGTTCAGAAATCGACTTTTTCAAGTTAAGCCTCTCCTTCATTTCTGCTGTATGAAGGAACTGAACCACATCCATGGCACAGACATATTTGCCTTTTGATTGCAGGTGCAAACAGATTTCTTGTGCCAAATCTTCATCCTCCAGAATTGTTGAATTGAATTGCCCATACTCATGTTTTGGTAGGTTTGTTGGATCACGGATGAAATTGTGTGTCCACTCATGTAGCTGTCTTGCCATCTATTCTGGATTCTTGCCTGCAATGCTTGCCGCTTGCTTGGATGCCGCAATCCATCCTTGGTATCTATTAAAGTGATAAATGCGGAGGAAGATACCCATTAGCTCGAGGCATGTGTGAAGTGTGTAATCAAAGCCTGGGTCTGTATAGCCATCACCTGCCTTCCTTTCTGGTCACAGAATTTGCTTAAGATCTGAAATTTGTAGGTTGACAAGGTTAGGATTTGGTGGTGGTGTGGGTAATGGTCGTGATGGAGTCCACTCTGGGATAGTTTCAACATTGTCCTGAACAACCTCAGGAATGTCGCCCAGGTTATCTTTCTCTTGCTCTGGCCCATTAAGTTAGGTAACTATGGGTATGTCATCTTCTTCCTCATCTGTGGTCTCCAATATTATACTCCCTTGATCTGAATCTGAATCTATTTTGACTTCCTTGAGAGCAGGTGGCTGCTTTGATGACATGCCACCAAGAAGGACATGTATATCACCAAAACCTCCATTTTGCATTTTTGCTGTCCAGTCCCGTTGTTTCTTTTTATTGTGCTGTTGTGTCCTTATGGATTGGACTGTGCCTTTTTTCTTGTATGGTCCCCATTGCTTAGTTTTGTCACTGCTTTGTGATCCAAATAATTTTGCCAATTGTTTTTTCCCTTTTGCAAGCCACTTCTCAAGGCCATTGAGGTCATCCACTGGGACATCATTGTCCACTGACAGCTGAGACAAAGTAGATGCTGATGAACTTGGGCTTTGTGAGAAATCTCCACTGAATGATAGGCTGTCAGATCCCTCCCTATTTGAATCAGGTTGCACAATTTTCTGCTTCTGTAGGGAAATTCTTGTCAACAATTCATCCTGAACAGATTAAAGGGTTAAACCTTGATGGCATGGGTCCCAAGGTTAGATACTGTCTGGCTTCTCTTGAGTTTAGGCATCTTCTAGTAGATTTTTGACAGCAACAGACACCAGGGACTGTCACTATTACTGGTGGGAATGACTTTCTATATATGGAATATTTCCTTATATATGTGATTATGTCAGCACAAAAATTTTATGACCAAAATTTTTTGACAGTGTCAGACTGCTTAAAAAATGTGATTATGAATTTTGAGAATATGTTTGGAAGTTTGGATATACTACACTTGCAATAGTGATTTTTTTCAAAAATTAAAACCAACACTATGTACATATAGTTCTATGCCATTGATCTGTGGTCTCAGAATAATTTTTTTGTTGATGCTGCCAGATCCTTCTGCAAAATGGCGAGCGTGACACTTGAGTCACGTGGTGTGACAGTCACAGTCACAAGCGCAAAAAATTTTGTTGTTGAAAAAAAAATTTGTATTCTGCTACAGAGGATGGTGATTTTTTTTGGAAATA
>QLPI01009793.1:0-20734 GCA_003314275.1 Chroogomphus rutilus
GTTCCAAGCTGACCATTTAGCCAGTAGACCTTTGGAGCTGATGCATCGCGCGCCCATCTCTCGAGGTCATCCAATATCCGTACACGCGTGTTCTCCATGCACCCGGGGTGTTGTACATCTTCAGCGGCGTTGCGTGTGTTATAGGATGCTTTTTCAGCAGGTTTGAGCAAGCCTAACACATCAACAGGAGGGTCTAAAAAATCACGAGTCGGGGCGTGAAAGGCCCTAAGTGAACGCCGCACTCACTACTGATCATCGGCATATTCACATCACCCTGTGAGTCTGCAATAGACAAACAAAATGTATCAGCTCTTCAAGTCTGAGTCATTGTTCAACAAGCATGCTCACTGATGGTGACATTTTTCCAGTCAAGGTTTATGTTCCCCGACGAAGATGTAGATTGTGGATTGGAGTGCACGAGTTCGGACATGAGAATGTTGGGTAGTTGGCTTAAACGATGCTGGTGTCAATGGGCCGAACAAGGAGACGTGGGTGTGAGCCCTATGAGTTCCCAGGCCAAGGCGATGCCAGCGTCAGATTGACAGCTGACGAATAGAATCGTACGCGTGGCTATACTCCTGACAGGTTCAAATATAACACGTCTATTCCAGTGTTTAGCACCGGTCTGGTTCTCAAGGCTGACTCTGATTTGCGGTGCCTCTGAAGATTTCTTTCCATCCAATAGCCTCCATCACACACGCAAGTTCACAATCATCTTCTCCTTAGGACAGAGAATCACATCTGGTGCAGCCAAACTATTAACGCGACTATAATCAAAGAACAAGAGGCAACCCTGTTGTTGATGTTACCTGTGCAATTATTATGGCCGATGCTACTACGCATCTATTCCAGTGCTTAGCACCAGTCTGGTTCTCCAGGCTGACCTTGATTTATGCTACCTCCTTGAGATCTTTTTCCGACACATAGCCTCCTTTACACACGCAAGTTCACCAAATACGGATAGAATTATGAATTGCTCATCTGGAACCGCCATACTACTAACGAGGCTGCACACACAGCACCGGAAGTAATTCTGTTGTTAGCTTGGCACATATTGTCGTCGATATAATAATACATAAATATGACAAAGCGTATGGCTGCTGTGCCCTAATCGAAGAATTATCAAGGTCGGTTGAATAACCAAGGGAGCATTGCAACTGTTACATGGAGGAGATGGAATATGCTCTTAGCAAGAAAGAAACCTATATGAGCCAGAAGGAGGATCCCCAAAGGGAAGTGTTTATGGAGGTTTTAGAGTTGGAAAAGTCGGTGTAAATAGCAAACCACACATGGGACCGATAAGGGAAGGAGGTGAGAACGGATGGTGGTGCATTTGTTATTTGAAAGGCAGCGCTGCTGCTTGTTTTCAGATGACTCTGCTATGAACAAAGAACAATGGACGTAGAGTATACGAGCTGCTCAGCGACATCAAAAACTGGGTTGCAGTAGCTGATACATTGATATGTCCCAACAGTATGGTATGATAGGTAGACGAGTAAGCATTTACCTGGCAAGACTTGCTTCGTTGAATTTGTGCTAAGACTACCATTTGAAACAAGCATGAGTTGCATGACACCAGCGTACTGATCTTCAGGGATGACCTACCATGACTATGGAATCCTCAAAGTGAGTTACTAATAACCTGGTTTCTGAGCCCTGTGAATCCATGGTCGAGGTTTCGCACGGGTCAAGGAATGATGTTATGTTTGCGCCATACCAACACTACAGACACGTGTTAAAGACTAAAATTGTGTTTCCTATTATCATAGGAAACTCACACTCAGCTACTTAATTGAATCAGTTGTATTTGCTCCTGCCTTATCACATTCAGGTGCTGGCATCACCTCTATCAGGGGCCGCATGGAACGGGTCGGCATTGGGTTCAGGTTCAAGATGGCCCCCAAATAGGGATAAGGAACAAGAAGGAATAGTTAATGAGGAAACACTAAAGGATACTGAGGAACAGGAATGGATAGATTTTTCTTTTCTTAGGCTGGGGTAATTGTGAAGTGTATATCCGGCCTGAGCTCCTGTGGTTTAGTACTACCTACTAGTGTGCTTGATAGTGTAATTGCTGTCTGCCATCAATGACAATGTGTCTGAACTTGTAATGATACCTGACATCACAAGCCTATCCTGCTGCCACAAAGCACCTCGATCTATATTGTCTCTGTTTTTAGGGCAAAACTCCAGCCTTGTCATCAACGGAGGAATATAGTATGGGATGTCGCAACAGCAGGCGGGCGTTTGAATCATTGATAATGCTGGATACATAATAAGGGAAAATATGCGTGAATCAGTCTCTATCGCTCCATCGACGTGCAAAGATGGGATGTTGATTTTACGGTATTCTCGTTCAATAACTTATATATATACTAAGCCGATACACAGTTAAATGCCCCCCGTACAACCGTCATCTACATGCGAAGATGTACACTATCCAGTCCCCGATACAACGTATACGCCCAGGAAAATGTGACCAATTACGTACTGAGTACATCGGGTTCCAGCATGTAGAACCTGCTGTTGGCTGTGGTGTTGTATAGCTATGTACTTTGGAAATGAGAAAAATTCTGCATTCCATAGGTATGTCATTCTTGACGATTATTTTCTAACCAAAAGATCTACGTTGGATATGTTCTATAACCAACCGTGAATCTGTGGAGCTTAAATCTAATCGATGTCTCGGCCATAGCGTTGGTTCCAACATTTGTCGTGTAGCAAGCTCTGTTTCCAGAGGTTCAAGGTCCAGTGCGAAACCCAAGGTCAATGCCCTCCCCACTCCAACCCACATTTATTCACGATCCTCCCCACCGGCGGGGATATTTCTATATATCTCCTTATCTTAGAGACTCAGGAAGATTGCTTATAGTACCACCAGTGGCTATACGCTATTGGAAACACATTGGCACCCCATAAGGTCCTGTGACGTATGATGTCAAAGTGCTATGATTGTCGATGGGAAGAGAGTATACAGTTGAAGAAGGGAAACGGCAAAGGATCGTCTGACTTTTCTTTCAAACGCATGCTCATGGAGTTGGTTTTGTTCTGACGTCCATCCCTAGCACCTCTCGTTCAATTATGAGTATATCTCACCAGGATTGCAATCTTGTTAATACATCGATTTTTCATGCCCCATTTTTCCAGTCAGTAGCTCCACTTTTGTCATATGAAACAAATTCATGAATGCCATCCCGCCATGTCCAATTAATCCTGGCCCACATAGTTCCGATTCGGCTGACACTCCATACTTACATGTGAATGGAAATGTTGACGGTTGACGGGAGATCTTGCATTCAGCAAGGAAACTATAATTCGTCACAATTCAACTCTTTATATACTACGAACCTAACGCGCTAACTCTTACCTGCTCGTTCTTTTATGCCGTGTTCACTCTGAAGGAATTCATATCGGCACAATTCCCACCTAGCCAGCAAGACAGCTACACCACGTCTCTTCATGCACCCATTGTTTTTCCATTGATATAATGGGTATTATGTATAACTTCCGCCATGAGATATAGACTTCGAAGGAGGCCCATGGCAATTCGACAAATGATGTCAGTCAGTTTTCTCACTCCGTTGCATAGGTGCATTGTATTTCAGCCCGAAAGGAGCGGAACAAAGAGTCACTCCCCAGTACATGAAAGGCTACTTGGCTTGCAAAATCCTTGATATCGCAACTTCCCAAATGCTCCTGCAGTGAGGTGCCGACCCGTTCCGTGTATAAAGCACCATATTTCTGTGGCACCAGTTCCTGATATCTTCCCGCGTCATAGGTTGGCCAGCCCTCTCCGCACACCTCTTAATGTGTGTGCACATATTGTCTGGTGACACAAACCACTTTCCTTTCAGTTTGCATTTCTTGTACGGGCAATATACCCTGTACTCATCTGCGATGGCCAGCCTCCCTTGCGTCGTCAGAATACTAGCCTTGGACATATCCAAGTCCTTGGCATTAATGTCTTCGAGCTCTTGCATGGCATGCACCACGAACCAGTGTCGGGACACAGAGGTTGGCAGGTTGAACTCTTGTCCACAAGTGCGACCTCTGAAGGTGTAGTTGCACCTCCCGTCTTTTGACTGGTACATTTCACGAATCTTGGGATCAAACGTGTTGGCCATAAAATGCGCCGGGATTGGAAGGACTGGCTGCAGCTCGTGTTGCATGTCAACCGAGGATCCTCGCGCAGGTATGACATCTCTGGCGCTGCCCATCTCTTCCAGAGCAATTGTTGCCACGAGAGGCCCCGATGTCTCATGACCTTCGTTGTCACCGTAGTGACTATTGTTTGTTGGTGGGATGGGGTGCGAACTATATTATCTGTCCGAGTCCATTGGTTAAATTTTCTGTGTTAATGAGAAAGAAATTGCATACTGGCTCGGAACCCCATCTACGCTCACGCTTGATCCGGCAATACCGTTCAGCTGCCACATATGTGGTTGCTCCGTCGATGGACCTTCGCAATCATTCCTGGTAGGTGGATAGGTCAGTACAACTGCCGCCACCTGATATGATGGCTTACCCAGGGATGTAACCAAAGCCCAAAAATATATCCTCAGGGAAGGGAGGAATGCCCGTTGTCAGCTGATTGGGATATTGGGAGAAATCTGTACAGAGAGATTAGTGATCTTGTTGGCATGGCTAGTTGAGTCCAAACGGTTCACGTACTCGGTACACCCATGATGAACTCAGGGTCGCACATCCAGTTATCACCGGTTCTTTGTGGCACCTGTGCTGGATCGCTCCATGGGATTCCAGAATGGGCTGAAATTGTGCTCGAGGACTGGTGGTAAGATTCCAGTCCAGGCCAACATGTATTGTCACCCAGTTCATCGGAGGTGCCCTATCAAACAGTGACATGAGAACCCTCGATAGTACGACAGACGCCACAGCTTACAAAAGAAGGTTCGCGTTACCGTAAACCGATGCCTCGTGAGACCAGAGACCTATAAAACATGGTAGCCAGCTGGCTGAGTGCCCCCTGAAAAGCTGCCTGAAAACATATGGTGAGCAGCACAATGGTACATTCAATTTTCACATACTGGAGGATCCTTGGATAAATTGTGGAACAAGCACAGAACTATCATAGTTCTGCCCAGGCCAGTCATGCTTATCCGTCGACTGCACCGGGGCCGTACCCACGGAGAACTCATATGTTTCTTCCCCCCTATGGGGGAACCCTCCATTGTTCTCGTAGCCCGAGGTAGAAGTGGAGGACTCTGTTTGGGGTCTGCTGCAGGAACGTCCGCTTGTATCATCTTAAGCCTCAGAATGCACTCCTGGGCCATAATTGGACCTAATACAATTGTGATGATAAGTAGAGATCAAGGCTGGATCTTTTGGGTGGCAACTGATCTATGTTCAGAGTGGGAAGAGACCATGATATTGAAATGCGAGTGAAAAGTGGAAGGCAAAGTGACTGGAAGCTCCGAACCCACGGCTTGAGTCGTTAAATATATCTCTAACAGACTCGTCTAAAGATAGAGTGACCGACCTCCTGAACAAATATTACCATTTGGGGAGATTGGGTTGTTGATCCTCGTGTTCGGCTATCGTGCCGTCGCAGAAGACTCCCAAAGGAGAAGTTTGCATGTGATGGCGGCATGCATCCGCGTTCGCACTCATTTTATTACGTTTAATGACTGTCACCTGAAGGTATGCGTTCAGGTGATCCATGCGACTCTGTGCTGTGGGTCACTCGGTGCCGCCGGAACTGAGGAACGTTGTGGTATTCAATAGTGAAAACAACTCAAAGATATGGACAGTGTCATATGACTCTAAATAAACAGATGTGCACTTTCTTTTTGTGATTGTTGATGGTTTGTTTAAAACTTGGTGACATAACGATATAAAAAAAAAAACATTAAACGCACGGGTTCCTGCATAGTATTAGAGACCATTATGATCAAGATCGATTGACACTTGCACTTCAGCCGGAAAATATTCTATTTGTTTGGGCCGCAAGATAGATAGTTTGGACAATTCACTGCTCAAGTTTTGAGACTCTAATGCGAAACGTGTCAGAGCAGCCCGGAAATACTACAGTGCCGGACACTCAAAACCGACCTCCGCCACATGCTCTATGCAGATTTGTTTCTGCCTTTATAAATCCAACCTGCTTTCTGAAAAAACCTAGTTACCTTGAGACCTATCTCAGCAAAATTTGATAATTCCAAGTTTTTGAAAAAATACCTTCCCAATATCTGGAATTCCCATGCCACTCCTGCCATATCGGGAATAGACACGAGGAGAGGAACTTGTATTTAATTGTGCCATTTAATGTAGACAACACGTACCGACGGTCCCCAAGAAAATGTCAGGCAAGCAATATGAGCTGCATTTCCATTTCTTCCGTCTCAAGTAATGGTAAACCACATGTAACCCAAACACCATTCATCCTATTGATCTCACCATTAATAATCCATATGAACAGAGTTTCTTGTTTGGGCTTACAGACGGGCTGTGCTCGCACCCGCTTCCCTCGAGTCCTTATGTGCTCAGAACTTTTCAGACCTCGACGCTCCTCTCCACAACGGCTTATTGATGCCTCAACCGTTCTGTGCCTCACTGAACATCACACTGCAATCCAATGGCCGAGTCAGAAGACCGCAGACTCTTATGTGGAGCGTCGGCTTCATCTCTTCTGTGTCGCAATACGTGTTCTTATGCTTGACGACCAGGCAAGATGACAACGACCACTCCACTGCTGAGAGTACTTCCTGCACCTCATGCCGGAGTTTTTCTTATCAGCCCCCTTTTGTGATCCTTGACAAATACCCAGAGGCGGCCCCTCTCCGCCCATTGGCATTTGTGAGGAATGAAAGATGGTCTCTTGAAGTGGACGTCTGGGATGACAAGAGGGCACTTGTGACTAGATGCAGAGGTGGGCGGGACAGATCCCTGAACTGTGTATCATATTCATGTCGATGGTATTTTTAGAAGAATTTTGCATTCTCTCAAGCATATCCATAGAAGATACAGCGACTGACGTTCAGGGACATGCCAAATAAAAAGAGGAAACCAATAAACCATCTCTGTCCCATTTTACTCCCCAGATTGCAATTCTTCCGATCAACTTCCACGACTTGCCCGAGGCATCCAGAAAACTCCACCAAAATTGTTGTCTATGGGTACACAGTTTCTGGCATTTGCATTGGAAAGGACACCTGTCTGATGGATACCAACTTCAAGTACACTGCATGTCACCGGTGGGATGTTTCAGAGCAATTGAGTCGGCCTTGCCTTTCACAACCCCAAGGTAAAGATAAGCCACATCGTTCTATGATTTGAATAGATTGCATGAATTAGAGTGCCGTGGTAATCTTTCTTTGATATTCAAATATTATTTCTCGACCTGGACATACCATGATCTCCACACCACTTGGGCGGCCGCTTGCAGAGATCACTTTCCATCTCCACTTGCGATCTCCATTGTTTCCTATCCCGAGACACTTCCAACTCTCGCGGTTGTCAACGTCGTCGATTTCAGACAAAAGATAAAAGCCATAAACAACGGTAAACTACTTGAAGTGTTCAGCAGAAGCCCAAGTCATCGTAGTGACATGGTGTTGCTGGCATCACTGGGGCCTTCTCTTGTAACTGCGACCTTGCTTCGTCTTTTATTGGCTCGCAATATATCCTTGCGCATTGTTCCGTTGCGTGTTCTATTAAACCGGGATGGGTGGGGAGACAGACCAGCCAAGAGGGTAGGATATAAAAGTGGTGGTGAATGTATCACCAATTTCAGTGTTTTTCTAACGTCGATTTTGCTATCCTGTTGTTGCATGCTCTTAGGCAACATGGATTCACCGGTGAAGCTACTTCACAACAACATATGATGATGGCCACTTCTTTAAAATAAGTTGCTATGTTACAGGCAGGTGCTTTTATGCAACTGAATGTCCGAGGCTCTCCTTAGAGATAACGCTACAGCAACAGGCTCGGCTACTTGCACTGGTGCTGTGCCTCATGCAACATTGTATACTATGAATCACTAGGAAACTACGTAACGAACCACATTCTATTCCAATCCCCAATGTGTAATATCTAGTAGATTATTATCATTATTAGCAGAATACTCCTCTGTTCAACGGTTGCGATTGAATTATCAACCAAATCTAAGATCACTTAAATTTATTCAGATATTGAAGTAAAAGGGAAAAAAAAATGATACTATCGTTCGCTTGTGCCAAAAAAAAAAAAGAAAGAAAAAAAGAAAAGAAAACAAAACAAAAGAAAAGAAAAAAGAAAAGAAAAGAAAAAATGAAGAATAAAATGAAATAGAACCTGTTCACATAAGCGGTGCCACTCTAGTCGTTGTGATGAGAGTGATGTTAATTCAACCCTAAGCCTATACATGGCGGATGGCTCAGACAGCAAGGTGGCTCCGGTCCACAACTTCGCCCCTGTGCACCTTTATTATATAGATAGAAGAAGTACAGGGACCCGAGCACGGAACAATAGCCTGAATAATGGAACTCAGATCCTGCAAGTGCTGTGAGCGCCCTTGCTGCAAAAAAATTCGTTGTATAGTTGCATTTCTGTGCATTTGTTTCCTTTTTTTCGATATCGATAGTGCTCTAATTAGATTAATATTTGCTGACTGGAATAAAAATAAAAAAATAAAAAACCAGTTATTGAGATTGGAGTTTTTCTAACTAATCACCCTACACTGGCTAATTAGCCATGAGATGTGCATCAAGTTTATGAAAACGCACCCGAAGCCCTCAGTCTCCCTGAAACAAAACATCAATACAGAAGTTTTAGCGGAAATCCAAGCAGAAACATACCGTATTGCCTGTGTCAACTTGGCCTTAAGCGTTTGATAATCGGGATAGGGGTAAATCGATATAAACATGGTGGGAGATCAAGAGAGGTTCTGCGGTGGAGAAACAAACTGAAAAACAATTACCTGATTGAAGCAGGTGTGACTGGAAGGTAGACGGGTTGGGCCTTCAATTTTGTTGATAGTAAACGGGGTAGGTCCATCGGAGCCCTGTAGATGCTTGAATCCGTTGAAAGGGGTTCTAGATGTCCCAATGGCGAACTGAAGAAGGCGTGATTGGCTTTGAGGGGACCAATCTTGAACGCATCGCCAGAACCTAGGTTTGGAGACCAAGTAAAATTTAGCAATCATATGGAACACAGAGGTGGGTGGTCCAACCTTTGAATAACAGGGTCATCTTTATCGTATCCATTGCTGTACCGTGTGAATTTTTTCAAATCATGGCTGAAAAGTGGAAGAGATTAATGTGATGAGCCCTAGTGCTTGCAAAACACCCATACACGTCAATTTGGGGCATCCCGTTGAGAAGTAACTAAAGGAGACGGATTATTGGGATGGGATCCAATTGGAGTAGAGGGCATAGCAATCATCATACGGACCTTGAGTTCTACGTGGTCGAGATCCTTTATATCGTCATGCGGAATGAAATCGGCGAATCCTGACATGAAAGCATCGAATTGCTCACGAACCCGTTTGAAAATCTTGTACTCTACAACAGCGCTGTGCATGTGATTAAATCAGAGGCACATAAGGGGAAGGAGAGCCGGTAACACAAACGCTACATATTCGCTCTTGTTTTGCTCGGTAACGTGTATACGTTGCCCACCAGGCATGAGTTCCGTGGTCACGTTTTCTCCAAATCGATCCTCCGTAGTGGTGAATGTTTCGAAAATGATATTAGTGATGTCATTATGTCTGCATAAGGGCTTTAGGGAAAGAGATGGCAGTTGCAGATAACAACGCACAACATCCAGTTCATGCTTCGGTAAAGGGTAGGATCCACACCTTCAAGGTCATCGAGAGTAAGCTTCTTTCTTAGTATCATCTTGTAGAAAGCAGTGACAAAGTACGGGTCGATCAACTGTCGATGGAAAATAGCCAGACCAAGAAATCGTCCAGCGAATGTGAAATAATTGAAATGGTCCGGATTAATACCGGACGCGGAATTAATTTGGAGTGTGTAATTGTCCGGGGTAGAATATTGAAACAAAAAATACGCTAGGTTGAAGATCTCACGGGAGAGCACAAAAAAAATTCTCTATGAAATAAGAAATATAAAAAATCACATCAATAAGCAATTTGGTTCACAAACCTGGTGAGCCCCCCAAGGTCCATCCCGGTTTCTCCTGCAAATTGGACTCGAAGCGTCTTCTTTAAATCCTCAGGGTTGTTTTGCATGAGAAGATATGCGTCTTAAAACAGGTGATTGCGGCGGAGTTTCATCCGGCAGTGCCCCCTTCGTATTTGGAACGCAGGCCGTGGAGCGGAGGGATTTGACCTTGTGGTTGAAATCATGCTGATGTTGCACAGGCAGAGGCGTATCATCGAGGTTAGTTTGGTGTGCATTGTAATCGAAGTAGAATGGATGTCGGTTTGATCTGGGTATCTGTGAACTGGAACTTCGGGGACCAAGGTTCGGGGAGGACCTGGAATGAGTGATAGCCCTTGTTTTATCCTCAGTCACAGCCCTTGTTTTATAGTTGGGAACTCTCTATTGTCCTATCCTTGGTCACATTTCTATTATCCTATCTTTTATTGTTCAATTTTCCGTTTGCATCCCTTCATTTTAATTTTACTGGTTGTGGACAATACCCACATGCTCTGCATACCTTATTGTCCCACATTCCTTATTCCACATGCCACTTCTTAAACCTATATAAGTAGGGCATACATGTACATATTTCCTCATTCTGGGTATTGACTAGGCTTAGGCCTTCTTATCCTCCTCTCCTCTGTTAAGTCCTCTACTTGGGCTGGCATCATCGGCATCCCCCCAAGTATTCTTTCCATTGCAAATTGGTGGCACACACAGAGAAGTAGGGTGCAACACACGAGTATGTTGAAGCCAAAGCCACTACTTCCAGCCTGCAGGACTTGGCCATCGTCCATCTGACCTTTTGGCATTCCCGAAGCTTGAGATGTATGCATATAAGGATATCACTCAGTGCTATCTGTTAGAACAGAAATTGACCATATAGATCAAAACAATGACTCAATATAAAAAGGGCACGAAGCCCATTTGACGTGAAGACAACATGCATGATGTTTACTCAAGTTGCATCGCACATTAAACCGGCACACCATTTATTATGGTCATGGGTCAGGCTAAAACCGACTGGAATTTTATAACTAACTAAAGAAATTACTTATACATCATAGAAGTGGGAAAACAATACTAACTAATGATGTTAGCTATGATGCATTGTGACTAAAAGTCACACGCAAGTGACAAGTGTATGTGCGTATCAAAGATACCCGGTAATAGTAATAGAAAAATAGAGGAAATAGAGGAAAATAAGAAAAATAGCATACTGAATATCACAACACTATCACAACATATGTCCTTTCCACCAGTCCTCTATTGGATGAGCTTTGTCTGATGTGATAGGCCTTATATTGGTATTGATGTCAGCATCTGCTTAGAGCTAAAAGGCAGGTTCTTCAACCCCAGACCCGACAAAGTATTCCAGACCCAATGCCAACTCACAGAGCAATCAGACATTAGTAATGAGAGGTCCAGAAGTTCTATTAGTCTAAGATCCCTTAAATACAGAGAATGCTCACTTAGTAAGGGGAGTTCAAGAAGAGAAAATGCTAGAGTCCCTTACTACATATATAACTTAACTAATATAGCTGTGACAGGTCACAGTAAAAGAACACATAAGATAAACCATAGAATAATCTGAAGATGGAGAAATAATACTGTAAAAGAAGTCAAGACAGGGTAAAGGGAAAGAAACAATAGAAAATAGAAACGAGGGTCATTCCCTGACAGCGAACACATGGGTGGTGGAGGAAGATATATTGGCACCAGCAAAGGTACAGGATTTTTGCCAAGCATACCTGGGAGCACCTAGGGGGGTTTTGTCCCTGTCCTTTAATTCAGTTATAGCTCATGTGATAGAAATACATGCACAACAAGAATACATAGCAGCTCTGGTGGAAAATAACACAAATATGGAACAATAATCACCTTAACTTTCCAACATCACCAAGCCTGCTAGAGTTCAAAGACATGTGCCCTATTAATAACAAGAGAAAATATCACAAGAGAAATGGACTCATTAGATATATGCCAACTTTCTTCCCTTCCCACTAGTGTACAAATTAATACATTGAATAGCGATCTGGCTCGCCTGCTGACCCAAACAACACCTATTTTACCCACATGTTAAATGAGGCACAATCAAATACATAATGTATAATAAGGATAGAAAACCAAGCAGTGATTCAGACTACCAGAGCAGAAAGATGATATCCAGCCAGCAGCTAGTAATTGCACCCCATGGCCAAGTCAAAAGAGTCAGTATGATCGAGGGAGATACCAAGATGACCACACAATGGAACTGGGCCGTAAGGGTAACAAGTAATTGGTAGAGCAGAAGAGGAAACAAAAAAGGTGACAAAGGATATTCCAGTGAAGAGATGGATGTACCCATAGAGTGCAGAGACATACTTTGATCAGAGAAGAAGAAATACAATAACACAATGGAGCACTTAAGACAAAAGACAGGGTCATATTCCCTAAATCACTTGAAGCACATTTTGCTCTTGACATCGATCTGTTGACACCATTACCAGCCTTGACCAAAATGTTTATAGGGATTACTTGCAGACATACCTCCACCCTAGTCCAACTATGCACAGGTTATGTCCCTCTGAAAAAAATAAATATCTATAACGGGTAGGAAGTTTAAAATCACCCATGTTTCCGGCATGCAGAGGGGGAGGAGAAGCGGCATTCCACTATCTAATGAGGTGTCCAGCCTACAGCGGACCCAGGAGAAGACTTGAACATCAACTCAAACAAAGCGCTTAGCCAATCCTAACATCATTTGCCAAATCAAAATCAATGCCGGCCGTATTCCAATATATCAATACAAGCGGTAAATTCAACAACACGTGTGGTGACTAAACATACTAGGGCCGGAACAAGTAGACCCGATGCGCTTGGGCTGGATCATTACGTCGCTCCACTCAGAAGCCCAGATATGTTCAGGGCCATGCTCAAAGAGCGAATGCGGAGATCTATATCAAAGGATTGAGATAAAAATATTGCTGAGAGTACAATTGTAACCTATGTCGTATGTAGGGCTCAGCCCCAAAAGACTAAAAAACTGGCAAAAACAAGCCCATTCTAATTTCTAATCTCCATTCTCTTCGGCGATGTGCTGTTTAATCAATCCTACCGCTTTGTCTGACCTAGGCTTTATCGAGCATTTAAACGGCTCGGGATGACTAATTGAGAAGGCCAGGTCATTGTTCTCAGTAAGGTCACATAAAGAACAACTAAAACTGCATACCTAATAGCCCCTGTAATCCATTCGAACTGAGGCTCGATGACTTTCCCATTCTCATCGTGAGTCTTAGTGATACTGAATGCCGCAAGTGTCATGGCAGCACAAAGAAAAAGAAAATCCTCCGCAAGTGCTTGCCCAGGACAAATCCTGTAAATGACAGTGAACACAAAGAATCAAATATCTCTCCGGTTCCTCACCTTCTCCCAAATCCAAATGCAAAATCAGACGGATTTCTCACTTCACTTCCCTTTTTAAGGAAGAAACGGTCGGGCCTAAATTCTTCTGGGTTGGGGTATACCTCTGGATCATGCAAACACCCCCTATTGGGGTAAAAACGCGGTGAGTGTTAATCTATTAGTATGCTTTGATTTGTACCATATGTTAGCAACAACTGTAGACCCAGCGGGGATCCTGTACCCTTCATAGACATCTTCCTGAGTCACACGATGGGGAACCCCTGTGTTAGAAGATGAAACAAATGAGAATATGTCCACCTCAATGGTGAGCTAGAGCCTGGAAGACAAATAATACAAATAACTCGCCTAGTGGTGCTGTAGGGGCCCACCGTAGCACTTCCTTTATTAGTGCGTTGATATATGGTAAGTGTGGACGATCAGCTAAATGGGGAAGCCGGTCGCTGCCTATGACACGATCTAGTTCAGCCTGTGCCGCGTGCTGAACGTGAGGGTGTGTGCACATGGCGAGAAAGAATGAAGACGTGGAGGCGACAGTCTTTTACTATTAATTTCTGCTCAATTGAGGAGACAAAGGGGACACCTACTGTATCGGCTCCGCCTGATATACCCTCGTTGAATATAATCAGGAACCATTCAAATGATAATATTGGCTCACCAGCATACACCCCGAATGCTGCCCATTGATAAATGTCCTCCTTTTCGGGAGTACATTCTTCTTCGAGCAGCTTCGACAATAACGACAGTCGAGCCGATCCTTGCGCCTATAATACCCAGAAATCTCAACACCAGATGCCCTGGAGGATATAGTAGGACAATGTTTCAACCTACGATTTGCATTTTGGTGAATTGAAATGGTAGTTCCACCATGTCGAAAAGTGTCTTCCGCCATAGCGCAGCTTTGCGCATGAAGCCCATTCCTGGCAGGATGGATGGAATATATTTCACTACACGAAAATATTGACCGCGAGAAAATAATATATCAAATGAGGCAGATTGAGGAGGAACAAATAAACTCACACCAGGGTATTGAATCGACAATAAAGGCCCCTGGGATTGTCGCTTCGGCGAAAACGCTAAGGCTTGCCTCAGCAAGTTTCAGGAAGGTATCTGGCTTATCATCTTCTTCTGATACATCATATCCGTAGGAGATGCTCAATGTAACACCTCCCGCCGCGCTGCATACCAGTCAATCAGACATGATGAGGATCCTGTTCACCCTTCTGGATAGGATTTGAACAAAAAATGGGCCTCACCGTCGTATGTGAGCGGAGAGCTGCTCAGGAGTACCCATTAATCTCCCCAAAAACCTTACACACTCCCTCTCCTGCAGCTCGCCAAATGCTCCCACCGGTCCCAGGACGCCTTTCATAAGGCGCCTTATGTCACGAACGCGGGAATTCTTCTGGGAATTATAGGGACTTAGTCCAAGTGAATGGTCCCACCCCACAAGCTCTCCAACCATGGTAAGGTTTGGGCGATCGGAGTATATGGAAGACTGTTTGTCTAAAAGATCGATCGCGGCCTTTGCAGAGTTGAGGATAATGATTGAGCGACCCAAGAACTTTACAGATATCACATCGCCTGTGAGAATTGTGGATTTCTTGAAACTAAAAAGAGAAAGGCAAGTTGGGTGTTGCTTACCGTATTTTTTTCGCCAAGCTGCGTATGTGAGCCACTCTTTGTAGCGGGGGGCATTGAACATATTTCCCGCTATGGGCCATTTGAATGGACCTGGAGGGAGAGAAAGTCGCTTCGTATGTGGATTTGAGGCAAAGAACAGGTAACCCGCGAGAATAACAAGGAGACTAGGGACGAGGGCGGGAAACACGCACGTCGAAGGCATTTCGCTGTCTGCTGATATGGTGAGCAAGCAGTAATATATATTATAAAAACATTCAAAGGTGGACTCCGGTTAGGCCACGTTCAGTTATACGTCATTGAACTAGGCACATACCCGCTTAGGAGACATGGAGCTAAGCGCCAGGGTAGGCGACATGTAGCTTATCAGACCCAATTACATGCCGAGCGCCGCAACCCAATCTGGGGTGATGGTTGCCGATTCCCGGATTAGACGCCGAACAAGAGTGATTGGCATGTTTTTATACGCTACTATACCACTGGAATCGCCAACTTTCTAGGCAAATAATATGAAATATTAAAATAATCCTTGACGTCTTCTTCATATTATATCGTATATATCTTCCGTGTCTTCTATGTCTTCTATATCTTCTGTTACGTCTATATATCTTCTATATTTTCTAGTTTTTATCTGTTCATTGCTTTACTTTGACAACACAGAGAGAATTATTCCTCACTAACATAGTTCATTGTGTGGGTTCATATGGTCAATATTGGCTCACATATCTTCACTGAGGCGCATACATCATCCATCCGTTCGCAACCCACTAAGGAGCGAACGTGATCACTGCAGATATGCTGAAAATCGCGAACGCATGGAGAATTTTTCGTGGGTGATGTACTCCGTCCAAATCTTCAGGCTCAAACTTAGAGTCTAGTCTCTCTACAGTTGACGAAAATAGACAGCTATAATAGAGGTACAGTGCTAGGTAAGGAAGAAAGTAGACTGCACCCAAAGAACGAGATAAGCGCTCATATAATACATAACAACGCCACCCCACAAGCAGTAGACAATGTGAAGGCAATCTGTGCACTATCGCAAACTGCCGAACATAGTTGTGGAATTTCAATCATCGCTTCAATGAGATCGCATTTGAGCAAAACTTGAGAACATGTGAATCTGTGATTTTTCTGTGCCGATCCCTTCGGAGGTGGTGCAACTCTACTGACTGCCGTATCAGGTCGATACATTCTTGTGCTCCACTTGCGCACGGTTCTTGCCGAGTCAGTTTTAGCGAGCACGATACGAGTATCAAACAACTGATTGTTCCACTTACATTTTATTCTTATGCCTATCAAACCTGTTTAGCTAAAAGTAATCCGGTAGGTCTTTCGCACTACTCCTTTCTTCAGGCTTCCAGTTAACCCTCTTGGTCACAAAATGCAAGAACAACTTGTTTTCTTCCCCTTCAAGCCGTTTTTCCGTCTATTCCAAATTTCCCGTTGGAACCTCTGAAGCTCCCCACCATTTTCCTGTGCCAGATGCAGCAATAAGACGCCTCTGAACCCAAACAGGATTCAACGGTATACGCCATTCTGGCCAAACCAATTTTGTATGCTATGCCCTTCCGTCCGCTCGAGGAATTCCTTGGGATGGGACCCAAGCAAGGAAATTATCTGCCCCAGATGATACCTGTTGTCTTGCTTATGCTCTGGTCCTCCAGTGGTGAGGAACACATTTCCGTTCCCAATCAGGTCCCAAATCTACCAGACATTATCAGAGCACCTCTGGCGCATGTTGTCATAATCCTCAAACCGTGCATCGCTAAAAAAAGCACCAACTGGCCGTCACTATAGAGGGGGAGAACGAGTTGCCTCAATTTATAGAGTACTCGTTTTCCATTGATTTTGCGCGCGCTAGGAGAAATTAGGTCGTTGACTATTGTTTAGACTAATAATCCAGAAAATCAATATGAACTTCTTGAGACATGAATATTTCATATCCAAGATCTCATTCACTTGGTTTTAATCCATGATTTTGGAACTATTCATGGGCCTTTTTCCAGGTATATTTTGGGTTATTATCTTGCTGAAAGATGATTTCACAAGGAGTTTTTCTGTCATGAGCAAGGGTTCCTTGAAGTTCATTATCAAAAATATGGATGAAAAGGTCCCCATCCATCCTACCATCATTCATATATAGGCCCATCCTCAAGAATACAGCCCCATATCAGTTCTACCTTTAAACTTTACTGTGCTGTATACCAGTCTATCACTCAGCCCCTCCCCTGCCCTTTGTGATGCCTATTTCCTCAAATCTGATCTAAGGTAATTTATCTTAGTCTTATCTGACCATAACACCCTCTTTCATTCATCCAGAGTCAATCTTTGTGCCTGATTACAAAGTCCATTCTCTTTCTCCTATGCTTCTATCACAGATAAGGATTTTTCTTCATCACTACTATCTCCATCCCAGTTTTCCTACAGTGTCTGCATACTTTCTGTGAAGTGACATATTTGTTAGTAATAGTTTGGAGTGCTTTGGACACTTGTACTATTATTTCAGCCCCCCCATAGGTAACAAGCTTGACTGCATGGCAGATATTAGGTGGGGAGAGTTTGACAGGACAACCACCAGAAGATTTGGAAGTGTTAGGGCAGTGTTTAGAACATATTTTTGAGATGCTACCAATGCTGACACCAGTAGAGGATGATCTATAATGAGTAATTTGGCCAGAATTAAGTCTAGAAATGACTATGCTAAGTTTATCAAAAAGAGAAATCTCATGGACTAATGTGGTTGAAGGTCTTTGTGAATTTATTAGATTACTTAGTTATTTGGATTTAGGGCAGGACAAAGGAAAATGGAGGAAAATATTTGGGGGAAAATTGATTGTTTTTTATTTGTTCTGATATATATTTTACTATATACTAAATCCATCTGCACATGTCCCTTCCCAAAGACACATTGACTGATGTATCAATGATGATGTACATGTGACCTGATGGCAGTTGACATGTGATGTGGATACAGTGTGTGCGTGATGCATGTATGAGAATAATGCGGTGGCTGGTTCCAACACACCCCTTCAAACATGTGTGCCAAAGCATTCATGAAGTGGCTGACGTGTTTGCCCAAAAAGGAACCAATGTGGCAGTGGTGGATAGAAAGTGCAATGGAATAAAAATGAAAATGATGATGAATATATGCACCCCTTGAATGTGTGTAGGTGTTATAGCCTGTGCCCCTCAAATGGACCTGTTACAGTTCCTGCAACCACCCATGCCTTTCTGGGGATTTTCTGCCCATGATTTTCACAAATGATCCCTCAACTACCTTTTCCACAATTCCTTCTTAAGAACCCAAAGTTCTGCAATCCCAAATTCCCATGATTCCATAGCCATGGTTCTGCCCTCACGGTAGGCATTTTAAGGGATCACTACATACCTAACTCCCTTGTTCTTTGTTTTCAATTAACCCCTTGTATTTCCTCCTTCCCCTTGTCTTTAGACTGGATAGTAAATAATACAAGGAGTACCTACATGCATATAACCCCCAGTTGAGTGGACTGTTTGCCAGTATAAATATTGACTTAATTTGCATCCTAGTTTCTGACTTAGTTTCCAGCTCACTTCTGATTTAATTCCTCGTGAATATAGTTCTGCCTCGACAATGTGCTCAATGGTATGTGATACATCGTTCTTCATTTGTATATGCATGGCAGTCAGCAGCCTCCTTTTGTCGTAGCTTGTTGGCGGTTGTATGGCGGCCTTTATCTTGATTGGCAGTGGGTAACTTGCATTGTTATTCTCCCTTGAGTTTTTTCTGACTTTGTTTTCCACCCCTTCTGTGAAATCTGAGTTTTCATTCTCTGTTATCCCATCCTTCATTTGTGCCAATGTGCTGATCGGCTGCCCTTTGTATGGCTGGCTTCAATAGGCTTTACAGGTAAATCATCTGCAGCTGCTGTCAACCCTTCTTCTGTCAATTGCACTACTCGCATCATCTGCATGGCTGCGGCTCATGTTGATGGATCTACTGGCAGCAGTAACGGTAAATCTGCCATGTCTCTGTCTTGGGCCCAACTCTGGGTCTGCATAGCCTTGTCCTGGGTACATGCAGGATCTTCATCTGGCACTCTTGATGGGTAAGTATTTTGTTTCATCTCATCCACCCCTTCACTGATGCTCCTTTCCACTACTTCTATAAAATCGCCTTCAACATTATCTTTCTACTTTCTCTCTCTGTTCTCCCTTTCCTCTCTCTCTTGCTACTTTGTGCCTGTCCCCAATATCTCGGGTTCTAGGTTCACAATATCGTCTGTTATCAAAAATGGCAAAATGCTTTCATATCTGGGCCCTGGTGAGGTGCCATCACCAATTGCATGGTAAGTCCCCTCTCTGTTAACCGGTGTCATTTGTCTACTGACTGTCTCATTTGTTTCTTTGCTTCCTCTGGTATTCCATCCATTCTCTCTCTGTTGCCTCTTCTGCTCTGTTGCATCTCTCTCTTTGTCTCCTCTCACTGTTCTTTCAGGTGGTCAGAGGTGTTGGCACTTGCCCCTGTTACTGTAGGATAGTTACATAGTTGTGATATTCCTTGTGGGGTGTGAGGTTGTTTGGAATATAATGAAATTTTTATTTTTATTTTTATTTTTATTTTAGAACCTATGTGAAAAATTCTCCCTTGTGTGAAGTAGAGATCAAGTAAAAGGTAGTCAACAAGAGATAGCTTGGACTTGGAGGTTATGAGACTTTTAATCCCTTGGTGAATTTATTAGATTACTTAGTTATTTGGCTGTAGGGTGTCAAGCTTCGGATACTGAGGGACTTTGGAACTGCCGAAGGGTGTCGGGCAGACAATGGCCAAGTCCTGTAGGCCAAGAGTAGTGGCGTTGGCTTCAATGTACTCGTGCATTGCGCCCTACTTGCCGTGCGTGCCACTGATTTGCAACAGACAGATACTTGGGAGGATGCTGGTGATGCTGGCCCAAGTCCAGGACTTAACAGAGGGGAAGAAGGTAGAAGAGCCTAAGCCTAGTCGATACCCAGAATGAGGAAGTATGTACATGCATGTCCTACTTATATAGGTTAAGAAGTGACATGTGGAATAAGGAATGTGAGACAACAAGGTATGCAGAGCATGTGGTTATTGTCCACAATGAGTAAAATTAGAATGAAGGGATGCAAAATGGGGATAAGACAATAAAGGATAGGATAATAGAAACGTGGCCAAGGATAGGACAATAGGGAGTGGCTGACTATAAAACAATGGAGTCGTGACCGAGGATAGAACAAGGACAGGAAGTCCCAAGGTGAGACGGACCAAGGGGTGAGGAGTAGTCATGTGGGTGGTGGAATGTGCCGAGACGAGACCAGCATACCAAGTGATGTTCATGCGGCGTGGACACTTGGACGTGGATGTAGAATGGTTGCTCGGTCGGCACTGCCGAAATAATGGGTCTCGGTATGTAGTGATTGGCACGGGTAACCCCCAGGTATTTTGTGCCTACCCGTACCTGTACCCGAGAATACCCGTACCCTTAGCAACAGGTAGCGGGTTATTGCGGGTATGGGTACAGGTACCCACGGGTTTAACGGGTATTGCTGTTACCCGTGACCCACAACGGGTATTGTTCTTACCCACGGGT
>QLPI01009794.1:0-22363 GCA_003314275.1 Chroogomphus rutilus
AGTCGACAACTCGTTATCTCAAGAAATAGAAAACCTCACCACAGCACATGAAGCTTGGGAACACCTGAAGGCAAAAATATACCAGAGTGGTATCATATCCAAGTTCAATGCGTTACAAACGGCTATGTGTACCCGTTTCACTACACCAGACACCGTACATGCAACCATCACTGACATGAAGGATCTGATAGAAATTATATATGATAAGCAAGCCCCCACTAAAGATAAAATGGCTATAACCCTTTACCTTCATGCTATGGCAGATGGTGAATTTGACTGGCTGTGAAAAGTCATGATTGGTAATATGACATCGACCTCTTCTTCCACGCTTACACCAGATGAGATTACCCATCGGTTAGAAATCGAAGCACAAGAAGCCAAGCATCGAGATTCCATAAAAGAGGGGGAGAAACTTCTCGCTGCAAAGCAGAGGAAACTGTGGGGACAAGGATCATCGACAAAATGCACAAATTGTCAAAAGTCCGGGCACAGTGTCGACAAATGCTGGGAAGATGGGGGGGGGTAGTGCAGGGAAGGCTCCAGACTGGTGGAAAAACCTGCAAGAAAGAAAGGATGGTCAGAAAGGAAAGAAAAAGAAAGGAGAACAGGCTCACGCTGCTATCACTGAAGTGTCTGACAGTGGCACTGAGTCATGTGCACTTCTTCAGGAACAACTAACTTGTTCCATAAACTGGGACGATACTATAGCATCCCAGACTGACCTTGCAAATGCAGCATTCTCAGCTCCCTATATCCTTGACTCCGGTGCCACCAGCCATTGCTCCCCACACTGTAATGATTTTTCGGAACTCCATGAAATCCCTGTGCGCTGAATTCACGGAATAAATGGCTCTACCATTTCTGCCACTGCCACTGGGACTATTCACATCAGGTGTGGGAAAGGCCACCGATTAACACTAAAAAATGCACTGTACATACCTAATGTCCGACTCCGCCTGATATCCATTGGCCACCTTAGCGACGATGGGCTTGAAGCCTCTTTTACAACCACAGGCTGCACTATCCGGCGTGGTTCCAAGGTCATTGCAACGGGGATTCGTCATGGCAGGGGTCTTTATAATCTCGCTGACAAGGTATCAGTTGAGCAAGCACTCATAGCACAAGCTGCACCTACCCTTGATACCTGGCACTGGCGCCTGGGACATGTAAACTATGCATCAATAATCCAGATGGCAGAAAAGAGACTCGCCAAAGGTATGCCAGCCAGCCTTGACTTCCTCCCGCAAATCTGCAAACACTGTGTCCTTGCTAAACAGGCAAAGACTCCAATTCTGAAAATGCGGGAAGGGGGGAGAGCTAAATGGCTGCTAGAGAAGGTCTATTCAGACATTGCAGGTCCAGAGGATGTGCAAACCCCAAATGGCGGACGCTATACCTTGAACTTCATAGATGATTTCTCAGATAAAACGTGGGTTTACATACTGAAACGGAAAAATGAGGCCGCAACGTTTTTTAAACAATGGCTGGCAATGGTCGAGTGAGAGACAAACCAAAAAGTTAGCATTTTTCAGACGGACAATGGTGGGGAATATACCTCAAATAATTTTGAGGTGTACCTGCAAGACCAAGGCATCAGTCATCAAGTAACTGCCCCATACACTTCTTCCCAAAACGGAAAAGCAGAGAGACTCCACCAGACACTCTTTAATCGTGCACGAGCCATGATGTCAGAAAACAATTTCCCACCCAGACTGTGGGGGGAGTGCATCCTAACAGCAGCATACCTCAAGGATAGAACACCTACCAGATCCCTCAAAGACAAGACACCTTACGAAGCGTACTATGGTGTGCGTCCAGACATATCACACCTGAGAGAAATTGGGTGTCGAGCGTTTATGCTGATACAATCCGAACATCGACCGAAAATTTATAACCGTTTGGTTGAAGGAATACTGGTCGGTTATTCCCAAAATTCGAAGGCTTATCGCTGCTACTACCCTAAAACTGGACGGATTATTATTACAAGGAATGTCACCTTCATAGAAAGTAAAGATAACTACCCACAGGAATACCGACCTGGCATACAAGTAGGCGATGAAGATGAAGATGTTGGTCAAAATGACCCTTTTCAACAGTTAGATGACACTGGAAATGAAAGAGAGGGAAATGAGAAAGGAAACGAGGTTGGGAAGGACACTAACCCCTCAGGAGACCAGGAACTGAGGCAACAGGAAGTTTCCAGTCTACGCAGGTCAAGCCGGAAGAGCAAACTATCAGCAGCTGGTGCTGAAATGAAAGGATTACCACATGAGACCTTTTTGGAGAAGGCAAAGCAGGAAATAAGAGAGAAGAGAACAAAAGGACATACCGGAGACAGTGCGCTCACTGCATATGATACAGTTACTATTGCAACAGATATGGAGATGGATGAGTTTCTGGGTGTGGCAGAAGACGACCCACGAACTTACTGAGAAGCAAAGAAATCCTACGATGCAAAAGAGTGGGAGACCAGCTACGATGAGGAGATAGAGTCGATGCGACGACATGGTGTATGGACACTTGTACCATGCTCGGAAGTGCCAGAAGGACGCCGCATCCTTGGTTGCCATACTGTGTTCTTGCGGAAATGAGATGAAAAGAACAAGATCTCATGATGTAAGACCAGAATAGTTGCAAAAGGTTACTCCCAGGTTGAAGGTGTTGATTATACCGATACATTTGTGCCAGTCACACGCCTGGAATCTGTGCGGACAGTGTTGGGACTGGCAGCTTCTCTCGACTGGGAAATAAATCAATTTGATGTCAAGACTGCATTCTTACATGGCGACTTATCTGAAGAGATCTTCATGGAACAGCCAGAAGGTCGTGAGGAAAAAGGGAAGGAGAGATGGGTATGCAAACTTCACAAATCATTATATGGCCTATGACAAGCTGGCCGATGTTGGTACACACGACTTTACGATGAGATGTGCCGAGCAGGGTTCACCAGAGTTAGCGTCGACCATAGTGTATTTGTGAAACAAAGCGATCGAGGTCACGTCATGGTCACAGTACACGTTGATGACATGGCTGCTGCAGCTAACAACCCCGAGACTCTGTCCTTAATGGTCACTGACCTACGAAAAATAATCGACGTTGTTGACATGGGACCCATAAAGTGGTTTTTAGAAATGAAGATTACCAGAGATCGACTGGCACGCACCATATCACTATCGCAAGGTGCTTATATTGACACCATCCTCTAGCGTTTTGGTATGACAGATTCCTATGGTGTCTCAACACCTCTAGACCCGAACGCTATCCTTACTAATTCCATGTCACCCACATCTGATGAGGAAAGAAAGAAAATGAAGCAAATTCCTTACCTGGCTGGCATCGGTTCGTTGATGTACGTGTCGATGGCTACACACCCCGATATCACCTTTGCGACGAACAGACTTAGTCAATTTAACTCCAACCCCGGTCTTGCCCATTGGACGGCATTGCAACACGTCCTGCGATATTTGAAACGGACTAAAGGCTATACCCTCACCCTTGGTGGCAAGACCCGCCCATCCCTCACTGGATACACTGATTCGGATTACGCTGGTTGCACAGATACCCGGAGATCCACTTCAGGGTACATATTTACCCTCGGCACAGGTGCCATTTCTTGGAGTTCGAAGTGACAGGCAATTGTTACTACATCGAGCTGCGAGGCTGAATATGTTGCAAGCTGCCATGCTACTAAAGAAGCCATGTGGCTGCGCCGTTTGCTTGCAATGCTAGGTTACCAACAAGACACCACCACACTCTACAGCGACAACCTGGGGTCAATCGCTCTTACAAAGGACCCCAGCTTTCATGCTAGGTTGAAGCATATTGATGTTCAGTTCCACTATACATGTGAACGTGTTGATGCAAGAGACGTGTCTTTCAAGTACCTCCCAACCTCAGATATGCTGGCGGACGTCATGACTAAAGCCCTTGCTCGACCGAAACACGAGAAATTTACTTCATTGCTTGGACTCGGACCTATTCGTCACTGTGATGACACCCCGTCGTCACAGTGAGGGGGAGTGTTGAAATCTGTAGGTACTCATCAATCACATGCCATTGTGTTGCGTTCCACAAGTTCCACTCCCACATACTTTTTACCTTATTGTCACATACTTTTTACCTTATTGTCACATTCCACACCGTTCCACACGTTCCACATTTGCCATAGTATATAATCACCGTAGACGGTTTGTATCTCCTCAGTCGCATTCCACTTACTCGACTGAGGTAAGATACTCACATTACATACTTAACATGGACTCACATATACTCATTACATGTAGCTGTATATTACAGGTATTGTTAAATATACAGTCGCGTTCCACCTACTTGACTGAGCTGTATATTACAGCTTTCTACAGAAAGTGAACCAAATGATGAACCAAATGTACCAAGCCGAGACCATATACTAGTGAAGAATGACTTGTTACTGGTGTGTGGGATTAAACAGTAAGGGTCATTCAGTCAGTACTACTGAGTGAACCAGAGCTTGGTATTGTAGGCTTGACAGTAGTACATGGATGTAGATAGTTTCCTCGTTCTGAATATCAACTTGGCATACACCTTCTTGTCTGTCTGAAGTCCTCTACTTGGGCCGACATGCTTGGCACTCTCCTGGGTATCCCTTCTGTCCTAAATCAGTAGCATGCATGGAAAGCAGGGCACAATGCACGAGTATGTTGAAGCCAAGCCACCCCAATTGGTCTACAGGACTTGGCCAATTCCCACCAACATTGTGAAGTCGGCATTATTACAATAGTGCTCAGCCCATGCATCGCCAGCTCCTTGGTGCTTAACAGTATATTCAGAACCAAAATACTTCCTGTGTTTCAGTCCTTATGATTATGCCCCCATGAACTAGATCTTTGACCCAAGCCAAAGGCAACCAACTCACCCCCATGGATTTACAACAAAGGGCATGTGGTTGGCACTCCACCCCTCCATGTTGGTTATATTTCACCACCGCCAATCGAACTACAGTATCTCACCTCCCCCTTCAAGCAAGAGTCATGCATCAAAGAGGTGGTCGATGACAACATAGAATACATGGACAATGACAATGGCGACCAGGAACTCCACTTGGTAGAGGACAAACTCAGCTCGGTACACTCCCATGTAGGTACTGAAGCTGAAGGACAACCTCAACAAGATTGGCAGGCAAACATGCCTAAACTCCCTCACACCCCTGTAGCCATGCCTCCTCAACCTGCAACCGCACCCCCTCAGCCTGTGGCTATACTGTCACAAGCCAGGCAAGCCCCCCAGGCCAGGCCAGCCTCACAGGCCAGGCAAGCCCCTCAAGCCAGGCCCACCTCACAGGCTAGGCAAGCCTCCCAAGCCAGGCCAGGCAAGCTCCCTGAGCCAGGCCAGGAAAGCCCCCCAAGCCAGGCCAGCTCCACAGTCCAGGGCCCCTATAAACCCATCCAACAATAATGACCATTTAAATGCCATCCTTAAACTTGGCAGAACAGCCCAATACTATTGTCAAGATGGTCAAGCTGTAGAATTCGGGAGCTGGAACCCTTTGATGGGACTGATCTGAAATTATAAAATGTTTTATTTTTCTTCACAGAATGAACTTCTGCATCTGACCCAATTCATTTCCCAAGGTCAACTACATGGTCTCCTATCTGAAGGGAATAGCTTTAGAATGTTTCGAGCCTTATTTGACTGGTAATCCCAACATGGAACCTTGTTGGATGGGCAACTTGGAGCTATTCATCGATGAGCTACAAATCAACTTCAGCTCATGGGACAAACAAGCTGATGCCGAGCTCACCCTTGAGAAGCTAACCATGCAGGACAATCATAAGGCTACTAGGTTTTTTGTAGAATTTTACAGGCTCTCAGCTCTCATTGATTACAATGACAACACTCTCCTCTACAAGGCATACAGTATAATAGACCTCCTTGATACAAATTGATTTTCCAAGGTCAATTCTCATTCCAGTAATACAGAATTTTGCACATAGAATCTACTATATATAAGCAACATCTAAGCCAAACCACACAAGGGAGGGAGAAGAATTGCATTCAGGAGGAAATTCTTTTCATTTAAATTTACTCAATTTTGATAACATACAATCTTAAATCAGTGATTGCTCAAGTTTTCTGAGAGATTTTGTCATAGAGTGTTCACATTAAGGAAGCTATGCATCTCCTATTGCTAATTACAAAAACTCCGAGTGGGATTTGACCTAAATTGACCTTAATCTGACCACAAAGATATTGGAGCTACCAAAGCGTGACACACGACATTTAATAATACATAAGCGCATTCCCATCTCTTCTCATCATCAACATTTGGCAACAGATGGTGTTCCAAAGCAATCATGGCCAAAAAAACCCACAAGAGGTCGCAAACCAAAGCTCCCCCCCACATTGAATGAAGATGAAAATGATGAAATTGAAGAATGCGATAAAGAAATGGATGACTAATGACAATGGGCCGCAAATTCCATGCGCGGAGAATTAGGTGTCATGCTTGTATCAAGGACCCCTACGCGTGACATTTTGACCCATTGCACAAAAAAATTTACTCTGCTGCAACAATAGCTTTTTTGCCCCTATAATATAGAGCAAAGATGTTCTCAAAACACTTCTTAACTGTTATATAATTTTTTTTAAATTTAATATACAAAATTTTGAGCTAAAATTGAGCTTGACTGAAATCTGTATTAAGGGTCTACTATACTGTATATGGCACTGCCAAAATGCATCAAGGATGGCCTTATCCACTTTGACAAACCCCACACTCTCAATTACCTTTGAAACCTTGTTCAAAGGATTAACATGAGATATTGGGAATGAAAGGCTAAGCAATCACAGGAGGGCAGTAATGAGCTGAAGAAAGATTTGAAATCAGACAAGTCTGGCAACAGTGTCAAGCTTCGGGTACTGATGGACTTTGGTACTGCCTAGGGGTGCTGTCGAAAGGTCGGGTGGACTATGGCCAAGTCCTGCAAGCCAAGAGTAGTGGTGTTGGCTTCAACGTACTCATGCATTGCACCCTACTTGCCATGCGTGCCACTGATTTGTAACAGACAGATACTCGGGAGGATGCTGATGATGCCGGCCCGAGTCGAGGACTTAACAGAGGGGAAGAAGGTAGAAGGGCCTAAGCCTAGTTGATACCCAGAATGAGGAAATATGTACATGCATGTCCTACTTATATAGGTTAAGAAGTGACATGTGGAATAAGGAATGTGAGACAACAAGGTATGCAGAGCATGTGGTTATTGTCCACAATGAATAAAATTAGAATGAAGGAATGCAAAACGGGGATATGACAATAAAGGATAGGATAATAGGAATGTGGCCAAGGATAGGACAATAGGGAGTGGCCGACTATAAAACAATGGCTGTAACCGAGGATAACACAAGGGCAGGAAGTCCCAAGGTGAGACGGACCAAGGGGTGGGGAGTAGGCATGGGATGGGAGTGAGGAGTGCGACCGGTATGTGTGTCAAGCCAAAAACAACTCGTTGAGTGACTTGTACACGGTTACTGATGGAGTGTCTGGTTGGTACTGCCAAGTTACCGGATCCTCGGTATGTGCACTTGACAAACAGATTCACCTCGGACAACTGCCAGCAAGGTAACAGCAACGATAACAGCAGCAACAAGGACACCTCAAACCAATCAAAGAGCAAGGACAATAAAACTCTTCAGCCAAACCCACCCAAGTATGCTAAGAACCTTGGCAAGGGTGGCAAGTTTCTCTCAAAAAAATGACAGAGATGCATGGACAATAACCTGTGTCTCCTTTGTGCCACCAGTGATCACAAAGTCACTGAATACCCTAAAGCAACTAAGGCCCACACAACTACAACTCCCGACTCCACCTCCCAGGTGACTAATGCCTTAGACACCATGGCTGAGGAATCAGCCAAGGTGCCTGGGAACTAGCCCACCATCTGTTAGCCTCTAAGCATACCGAGAGTTGCATTGACTCGACAAGTGCCAGTAGTAAGGTTTAGATCAACACTTTTATTCCTCTTCATTTTTCTTTTAATTCTTCTGTTATCTGCTTCATTGCTGAACCTTTTGGTAACCCTGCCTTCATGGCTGATTGAATCAGTATCCACTCATAGTTTATTTAATTTTTCTTGCTTCTGAGAATATAAAAATACCCATTATTTTACTCTCCCTTAGAATTCTCCGATCTAGTACTGCTAATTTGGTAATCACTGAATATGTAGATATGTCTGCTAGATTTTCTATCAGGACAATTTCAGTCCACCCATCTGTCTGTCACGTCACTAGATTCATTGGTCAGCAATACTCGGTCACAACTCACCCACCTGCTATAATCCATTGATTAACAGGGTATTGGGCAGTATTATGTTCCAAAACACCACTAACATCTTGAAATGTATCCTGATGGCCTCGGTCCAGTTGGCACTTGCCACTGTTCTAACAGCCTCACCTAGGATCCTGTTCTGTAGCTGGAAGTTTCTGCCAATAGCCCTAGTCAATGCAACTGCCTTGTGCGTGCTTGCATACTAGAAAGGCTGGCAAGCTTTGTAGCTGGGACCTCTCGGTCAATGGCGCCATTTGGCATGTTTGGCCAAGGTCTCTTCCATCCATTATCATCCATTTTCACTCCATCTGTTCTGTATACCCACATTATATGCTCTTACCACTCTTTTCCAACAAGCTCAGAGTGGGGAGTGGAAGGGAATGAGGAAATTGGGAGATGAGTGGACCTGCTTTTGTATGTTTGAGAGTCGAGTTTGAGCTTGAGGTGTGCTGATCATGATATATAAGTTCCACGCGTGCATCTCATATGCGTGCACATACGGCGCATATGGTGTGTGTGGCGCATACGGTGTGTGTGGCGCATATGGTGCATACGGTGCGTACAGGGCATATGATGCATATGGTGCATACGGGGCATACGATGCATACGGAGCGTATATCATATGGGGCATACAACGTGTACAGCGCGTACATTGTATGGGGCCTACGACACGTACATTGTATGGGGCATACGACGCATACGGCGCGTACATTGTACGGCACATACGACATGTACGGTACATACATTGTACGGTGCATACAATGCATACGGCGCATACAACGTGTACGGTGCGTATGATGCATACGACACGTATGACACGTACAGCACGTATGACGCGTACGATGTGTATGGCGCATATGACGTGTACAGCGCATATGGTATGTACAATGCGTACAGCGCGTATGACACGTACGGCGGGTACAGCGCGTACGACACGTACGGCGGGTACAGCACATACAGTGTGTGTGGCACGTACAACGCATACGGTGCATGTGGTGAGTGAGGCAGGGAACAGGTGAGCACCTATTATTGCTTTACAAACCATCGACTCTCCGCTTACACTTTTTTATGATTAGGCTCAGGGGAACACTTAACACTCCGGCTTGTCTTTGCCTGAGCACCCATATGTGTGCTCTCAGCACATCGTCAATGGTCCTTGGGCCTCAGTTTCAAGGCAGCTGGCTCTGGAGCAGGTATATTTCCTTCACATTCACCGCGTGAGATCACCACTTTTGATCCAGAGGGGAGAGAATGGTGTTCTTAGCCATGGACAGGCAATGGGGAGTCAGAACAGATGGGATGGAAGAGACTACAAGGTGATTATGTCATTGTGCTGCTTCTGGAAGTACATTAGTAGGCATGTGGGCTGTATGCGACCGTATATGACACCTCATGTGTGTGTGCGGTGTGTGCATGTCATATGTGAATGCATATGAGACCTACATGTGCACGTGCAGCATGTGCATGTTGCGAGGTTGGCCAATCCTGACCCTGACTGCATTGGGGTTGCTGGTAGCCCCATCCTGCCTCCTGGGAAGCCCAGGTGCACTTGCCTCTGTGTGTATGTTGTCTATACCTAAGGCAGATGTGTACCTGGGTGCACCTGAGGTACGGTGCTGTAGCTCAGACAACTCAAGCCCTTATGTGTATTGGATCTTAGAGCACACTTGGTTTAGTAAAGGATGCTGATATTGAGGCTGCATTGGGGGATGAGGTCACCAATCCTGAGGAGGAGCGTACTATGGGTTGGGATACTATTAGAGGTAATATTCTATAAATTCTGAATTTTTATAATAAGAAAATACATTAAATTTCAGTATTGGGTCAATTTATACCCATTGTGGGTGGCAGGTAAGTGCAATACCTGTTGTGAGTTGTTGGTAAAAGCCATACCTGTTGAACCCGCAGGTAATGTCAAGTCTGCAACACCGAGTACCAGCTCACTCGGGAATAGGGAATGGCACGGGTCACCCATGGGTCAAATGTGGGTGACCCGCACCTGACCCATGGGAAACCCGAACCCATCAACCCATGGGTTTTTTCCCACGGGTTGACGGGTGTCGGGTGCGCGGCGCACCCGCATGCCTGCGGCGCGTTCGTGTCGTATGTCGCGTTCGCGCCGACACGAATGCGCTGTACGCCCCAACACGAACGCGCAGTACGCGCACGCGCCGATACGAACGCGCCGTACGCGTACCTGCCGACTTGAACGCGCCGTACGCGTACGCGCCGACTTGAACGCGCCGTACGCGTACGCGCCGACTTGAACGCGCCAACTTGAACGCGCCGTACGCGTACGCGCCGACTCGAATGCGCCGTATGCGTACGCGCTGACTCGAATGCGCCGTACACGTACGCGCCGACTCGAACGCGCCGATATGGACGCGTTGTATGCGCACGCACGAACGCGCTGTACGCGTACGCACCGAGACGAACGTGTTCTACGCGTCCATGTACGGCTCGTTGGTGTCGGCGCGTGTGTGTCATATGCCCGTGCGGCGCGTGCGTGTCGTATGTGTGTGCCACGCGTGTGTGTCGTACGCGCACACGTATGACAGGAGCGAGTGCCAGGTTGGGTGTCGTACTCGTGTGCATGCACGCGTACATGATTGACGCGCCAGGTTGGGCTGGGTCACGGGTGCTCTCCGCTTGACCTGCACCCGCACCCAAGGGCACCTGACCCGGTGACCCGTGCGGGTTGGCCGAACTCGTGCTATTCCCTACTCGGGAATACTGACCAATTGGCCCTTGCCCATATCATCTTACACTACCACGTGGCCTCGGCTCGGTACATCCTGTACATCGTCTGGACCACTCCTCTCGTCCTATCCCCTCCATTGTTCCTTCACCCCCTATCCACTCCTTGACCTGTTTCCCCCGAACAACATGACGGCCACTCATTGTCCTGGCCACTGCCATTGTTTTATCTTAGGTCATCCTCTATTGTTCTATTTTTCCCACCACTTCATTATCTTATTCTCAGCCATACTCTATTATTCTAATCCTGCTTACATTCCTTATTCTATTTCTGGTCACTGTGGACAATGCCTCCATGTGGTTTCCTCATACCTTATTGTTTCCATTCCTTATGCCACCCTGTTCCACATCTTGCTTCTTAACTATATAAGTAGCGGAATGTATGTAAATAGTTCCTCACTCAGAATATCAATTTGGTTCGCACCCCTTTGTCCGTTTCCCATCTCTAAAGTCCTTCGCTCGAGCCGACGCCCTCAGCAACCTCACAAGGCTCCTCCCACTACCCAAATTAGTGGCACACATGGAACGGCAGGGCACAATGCACGAGCACATTGAAGCCTAGCCACTCCGTAACGGTGTGCAGGACTTAACTGATATTTCGGCGTTACCGATTCCTGACAGGTAAGAACAATACCCATTGTAGGTCACGGGTAAATGCAATACCCATTGAACCCATGGGTACCCGTACCCATACCTGCTATAACCCGCTACCTGTTGCTAAGGGTATGGGTATTCTTGGGTACGGATACAGGTAGGCACAAAATACCCAAGGGTTACCCATGCCAATCACTAAGCAAACCTACACCACCCTCTGTGGAATCCTTTGAAAACCTATGGAAAACCTTCGGTATTCTTAATTAAAGCACCTGACATGCAGATTTAACACTAAGTGCCTGTGGGGATATTTTGATAGCACCACTGTCTGTCCCAATCTCAGCTCACCTCCTATTGCTAAAGAAGAGATGGCCCTTGCTCAGTGGACAAAGGACAATCACTCAGCAAAAGCCCTGCTCACTCACCATATCCCAGACTCAACCTGTCAAGTGTGCATATCAAGTATCTGGTAACTCGGCAGTGCCGACCGAACAATTAGCCTAAACTCACACAAGTGACCAATCCACACATATGTCACTTGGTACATTGGTCTTGGCTTAGCACATTCACCATCTACATTCCTTATTCCTATCCCTCATCCACTCTTCCCCACTCATCATCCATTAATCCCTACCCCTTTTATTTCTTATTTCTCAGCCTGTTTCACCTCAGGACATTCTATCATTATTTTATCCTCAGCCATGACCCTATTGTTTTATATTTGGTTACTTTCTATTATTGTATTCTTGGTCACATTTCTATTATCTTATCTTCATTGTTTTATTCTCGTTTACATTTTTTATTCTATTCTTGATCATTGTGGACAATGTCTGCATATGGTCTCCATACCTTATTGTTCTCCATCCCTTATGCCACCCTGACTCCACATCTCACTTCTTAACCTATATAAGTAGCACATGTATATAGATGGTTCTGCATTCTGGATATCAACTTGGCATAAGCCTCCTTGTCTTCTCTCCTCCCATCTGAAGTCCTTACTCAGGCCAGCAACCTCAGCATCCTTGACACCCTCCCAGGTACTTCTTCTGTCAGAAATCAGTGGCACATATGAAAAGTAGGGCACAACACACAAGTACGTTGAAGCCAAGCCACCCAGATTGGTCTGTAGGACTTGGCCAACTCCTGCCAACATTGTGAAGCCGGCACTATTGCAATAGTGCTCAGTCCATGCATTGTTGGTATTCCTGGTGCCTGACACAACCCTCATATGATTCCATAGCAAAACATCCCTCAAAGACCAATGGGACTTGATATGGACCAAGTATTCAATTAAAGAGGCCTTTTCTCAGGTTGATTTATGCTCCCAGTTCATAGAGTCAAATGTCCTGACAAAGGAAATATGCATGAATTCCTAGACAACCTCCGAGTCAAAAAGGAGGAACTAGCAGCTTATGGTGTGAACATTGAAGAGAAGGACTACCATTCTACAATTATCAAGTCCCTACCCCCTCACCTATCTGCCTTTGCATCAAACTTGCTTGCTGGAGCCAAACCATACAGCTCAATGAAAACAATTGATCCAGACAAACGCATTATACTCACATCAGAGGAGTACAAATGTCATCAAGCTCAATGTGCTCGTTGCAATGCAAGCACCCCCAAGGGAACTGAAATGGATGAAGCTCTGTTAGTAGCTTCAAATGGGAAAGGGGGACGTACTCCATGTAAACCACCTGGGACCTGTTGGCACTGTGGAGATAAATGACACTTCAGAAATAAATCTCCTAACCCTGCCAAGGTTGTTGATAATAAGAAACACCACTCACTGAACAATGGTGGCTCTGCCAATGCTGCTGTTGAGTCTGACTATGAAAGCAAGGCCATCCTTACAGTCGACTTGGACAATGATGATGCTGTGATGCTATCACTGATATATGCATCAGACTCTGATTCAGATGATGCAGAAGGTGATGTAGTGAATGATGAAGATTGGTTTTCAGAGGTAGAAGACATGCCAGTCAATGATGAACTCACTGATGCATCAATTCTGATGGATGAAAGCAATAGTGCTTTGCTTGTTGAGCATGATGAACTTCCAGTTAGTGAGCAACTGGAAGATGCATATGCTGTTAGTGCAAACCCTAAAAAAAATAGCAAACTCACTTCATACAGAAGTCTATGACTCTGGATGTACTGGCACATCACTCCCTATTATGATGCAGTCACAAACTTCACTGCAACCCTCTGAAGAATTTTCAAACAGCTAACAAGCAAAGTTTCAATGTGGTTGGAACAGGAGAGATGGTAATTGACATATCTAATGGTGCCAATATCTCTCAGTTATGACTCACTGAGGTGCTCTATTCACCTGAAGTTGGTTATATGCTTGTTTCTATTAGACACCTTGATCAAATTGGACTGTCTATCACATTTAGCAATGGGAAGTGTACTGTGAAGACGAGTGATGCAAAGCAGATTTCAAGATCCATAGATCTGACCATGGCTTATATTGGGTCACACAGGATGCTGATACAGCAAATTCTGCTGTTGAGGTGCTAACACTTGATCAGTTGCACTGTCACATGGGTCATATCTCACCTGAGACAGCAAAGAAACTCATCGCTAGGGGATTTGTTACAGGAATAAAGCTAAACTTGTCACCAACAGGAAAACCTTTCTTCTGTGAGTCATGCATATATGCAAAGGCAACTTGCAAACCTGTCCCAAAGGTCAGAGAAGGAAGTCATGCCTCTGCCTTTGGAGATGAGGTACACAGTAACCTGTTCCAGTTAAACCCAGGGCTGGAAAGTAATACTAATCACCTTGACTGACGATATGTCACATCTCACTTACCTTTACCTCATGCATACTAAAGACAAGGCATTCAGTGCTTTTAAAGAATATGCCAGCTGAGTCAACATGCAGCTCAATGCAGGCATCAAAACCTTGCATTCCAATAGAGGTGGTGAATATCTGGGAAAGAATTTTGTGCTTTATTCTAAAGTCTCAAGGTATTGCACAAAAACTTACTGTTCATGACACTCCACAGCACAATGGCATGACTGAATGCTGAAACCTGTCAAGCTTCGGGAATGCCGAGATGTTGGACGGGAATGGCCAAGTCCTACAGGCCAGGAGTAGTGGCTTTGGCTTCAACGTACTTGTGCATTGTGCCCTACTCTTCCGTGTGTGCCACTGATTTGCAACAGACAGGGTACTTGGGAGGATGCTGATGATGCCGGCCTGAGTAGAGGACTTAACAGAGGAGGAGAAGGTAGAAGGGCCTAAGCCCAGTCGATACCCAGAATGAGGAAATATGTACATGCATGCCCTACTTATATAGGTTTAAGGAGCAACATGTGGAATAAGGAATGTAAGACAACAAGGTATGCAGAGCATGTGGGTATTGTCCACAATGAGTAAAATTAGAATGAAGGAATGTAAACAGGGATAGAATAATAAAAGATAGAATAATATGAATGTGGCCAAGGATAAGACAATAGGGAGTGACCAACTATAAAACAATAGTTGCGACCGAAGATAAAACAAGGACAGGAAGTCCCAAGGTGAGGCAGATCAAGGAATGAGGAGTGGATGTGGCAGGATTAATGGATGGTGATTGAGGTAAGGTGAATGAGAGATGGGACAAGGAATGTGGATGGTGGATTGAGCCAAAACTGGTGTACCAAGTAACTTGCATGCAGTTTGGACACAGGGCATGGATGTAGTCCAATTTACTTGGTCGGCACTGCTGAATTACTGGATACTCAGTATGTGCACTTGATACAACCGTACCATCATAGAATGGGTCCGCATGCTCTTATATGCAAGTGGGCTGCCAAGGTTCCTCTGGGGTGAGGCCACATGATATGTGAATCAGACCTTGACAAAAGCAGTCAATGGTCAAACACCCTATGAAGCCACATTTGATAGCAAACTGGACTTATTGCATGTGCATGAGTGGGGGAGAAAAGATATGGGTGAGAACTAAGGGTGGTGACAAATTAGAAGGCCATGTGACAGAGGGATGCTGGATAGGCATTAATGATCAAAGCAAAGGCTTCAAGATCTACTGGCCTGATAGGCAAAATGTCACTGTATAAAGGGATTTCTACTTTGACACTGGCACAGCATCAGCTTCTCATCTTGAGGGGGAGGAATGGCAAGTTATCTAAATGACAACTGATGCACCTTCTTCTGCAGTAAACAAACCTGCTGCCTCATCTCCACCTCCTGCCCTTGACATGCCACTCACAGTTGATACCTCAAATCCATTTAACTCTGAAACTGAGGCCCCTATGAAATGAGTATGAAAACCAAGTCAGTGTATTCAAGACATGCTAGATGGACATGACACCTCCACTCACCATTCATCTGACCCTGCCATCACTCCAGGAATGCAACTGCCTACCATCATCAAAAAGTTTCCTGAAATCCTCAAGGGGGAAGGAATGGCCAACTGGATGATGTTAGCTGTGAATGATGATGAATACACTGTAACAATAACAAGACTATATGAAGACAGTCAACTCAGTGTTTGCATGGTGTCAAACCACTGAGGGAGACTGTACATAACACTAGTTACTTATAATATTTGAGAACAATAAATTTCACAATAGAGGGAATAAAAGAAAAAGAATGTCTTGCAGCTGCACAAGACCTAAAATGACTGTCAAGTCTACAATACCGAGCTCTGTTCACTCAGTAGTACCGACCGAATGACCCCTACCATTTAATCCCACAAACCAGTGATAAGTCATTCCTCACTAGTATGTGGTCTCAGCTTGGTACATTCGGCTCATCATTTGGTTCACTCTTGTTATGGCCCATGCTACCAAATGAACCCACATTAAACCCTACAACCACCCGCACTATTTCTGGGACCTTTCCGACTGCTCAAAGCCTGATTAACCGCTTTCCGGATTCTGATGCATCAATCCGAGGTTCCGCATTTCCGAACCTCCGAAGATTCCAAAGCCAAGGTTCCGCTCCTTTGATAGATGACGTGCAGGATCATTGCGTACCTCACTCCCTTGTTCTTTGTTTTATATTGCCCCTTGTACTCTCTTCCCCCCTTGTCTCTACTCGGCAAAAGATAGTACAAGACTAGATACATGTATATAAGTCACCAGTCAACTGGACTATTTTCCAGTACAAATATCAACTTAATTCTGCATTATAGTTTCCGATTCAGTTCTGGTAAACTTTCCGACTTTCTGAAATTAGGGACAGATGATCGAGGAGGGTGCAACACATAAGTTGAAGCCAAGTCCCTACAACCTCGAACCACTCATACCACCCTATACCATGAACAGTCCTAAGACCCCCGGCTCTTCCTGTCTTTCCATTCCAGTTCCGATTCCAATCCCGAACCCGCGACCTTTAGTCCCTCCACCTCCGGAGTACAAACCCCCCTTCAGAAACCATTCGGAACCCTCCAGAAACCCTTCCAGAAGCCTCTAGCTAAGTGCCGACATGCGGATTTAACAACTCTCCTCATCCCATCCCCTCTATTCATTGTTACTCCTTCATGTTGAGGTGAAAAGAATGACCAGACTGGGGATTGAACCCAGGGCTATAGCGAATATAGCTATGGTGTTAACCACTACACCATCTAGTCCGCATGGGTAACCTTTCAGGATGACTCATATAATGAAGACCACTTCATGTTGAGTGACAGAGCCCTAGTTAGTTATCAGATTGTCAATACTACTCATAGAGCTCTGTGTTGTCTTAGAAATTCATTAAGACTCATGAGGTATGAATAGTATGTGGGATTAGACAACCCAACACTTCACTCCATCCTTCTCTTTACCTGTTTCTCTTCAGGACATTTGCTATTCACTTATTATTCAGTTACAGCCCTATTGTTTTATATTCGGCCACTTTTATTGTTCTATTTTCATCCACACTCCCATTATTTTATTCTCGGCCATATCTCATTATTCTATTCTCACTTACATTCCTTATTCTATTCCTGATTATTGTGGACAATACCTCCACATGCTCTGCATACCTTATTGTTCTCCATTCCTTATGCCACCCTGATTCCACATGTCGCTTCTTAACCTATATAAGTAGCAAATGTATGTAGATAGTTCTTCACTCTGAATATCAACTAGGTTTACACCTTCTCATCCTTTCTTCTCCTGTCTGAAGTCCTCTACTTGGGCTGACACTCTTGGCACTCTCCTGGGTATCCCCTCTGTTCCAAATTAGTGGCACGCACAGAAAGTAGGGCACAACACACAAGTACATTGAAGCCAAGCCACTCCGATCAGTCTATGGGACTTGGCCAATTCCTGCCAACATCATGAAGCTGGCACTATTGCAATAGCACTTGGCCCATGTATTGTCAGCAGTACTGGTGCCTGACAATGACTGACAATGGCTTTCTGACTAAACAGGGACTTTGGATGCTGTTGTTTTCATTTCAAACACTCCCCCTCAAACCATTGAAAGCCTGAGTTTGACAGCAAAATGCTTTACCTTCGTAGACAGTAAGGCTTTAGTCACTATGTTGGCAACCATATCATCAGCAGGACAGTACACAAGGTGAATTGTGCCCTGTTCAATGATCCACCATATGAGGTGAACATGTATGTCGATGTGTTTTATACATGTGTGATACTGATGGTCTTAACTATGTGATGCTTGATTTGCTTTCTAACAGCCCAAGCAGCTATATTCCCAATAAGCCCCTTGTGATATGCAGCAATGAATTGCTAAGAAAGATTTATAAACCACCATATCACATCAGCTGGGCATGCATCAAGGTATTATTTGCCACTGTCTTTGCATCCTCAAATGTCTTCTTTGGAATTTCTCGATAATGGAATTTTGCCAATCCCAGTAATATTGTCATATTTTAGTTTCATAAAATAATGTAAGAAAGTAATAAAATGAATACTTGCCATTTCAATAGGGTTCATCTCACAATGAAATTCAGGCAAGAAGATACATTCATGCCCTGAATTGTAAATAAGTGCCTCCAGCTGAGAAATTTGATTTGCAAAATCATCTTGGTGACTGAGGATGCAAGCCATGCAGCAGTTTGTGTTATCAGCTGGTGTCAGGAACCGTACGCCGGCATGCCCAACGATTCAATTCAGCCCACTCAGCCCAACTCCACTCTTGCTCGCTTATCCAACCATACACCCTCAGCCCACGGACTATATGCACCTCACGTATCCGTCTTGGCATCACATGCTCCTGTCAATTCGCTCCACTCATTTACGTCACATTCCATATGCTCGCTATTCCATTCCGTCTTCATTTACGTTTAATATCCTTCATTTATGTTTCATTCCATTTTCATTCATTCGCAATTCCATTCAGTCTCTTATGTCCGATTCGCTATTACGTTCCTTAGGGTAACTCCGTTGGGAATCGGAGTGACACGTCACTCCACAATGTCATGGAGGAGATCATTATTTGGGGCATAGTATTCTGTTCTTGCTTTTCACAATCCTCGGCTTTCTCATTCTATTATAGGAATCTCTTCAACTCCTAATAGATTAGAAAGTAGTATAAAAGATCTTGTACTATTAGTTCAGTCTTCAGTCAGAAAATCAACTTTGATTTAGACCAAGGTTCCTCTGTTCATTTCTGTTCTGTCTCGCTCTTACGAAATTGGGGACCGTGCAGTCTAGTAGGTGCAACGCAATAAGTTGAAGCCAAGCCCCATCCAGAACCTTGCCATTGCCTCGCCTTTGGGAGATTAAATATATTATGATTACGTCCTTTCTCTACATCGTAACAGCTGGGCAAACAGGTTTTCACTTGGCCTTTTTGCCTTGAACATTGAAACCCCTTTCTTCAAGAACTGTTTTGAGTCCCTTTGGTTCCCCTTTCACTGTGGTCATTTTTTGTACATGGCCTTGGAATAAAGGATTTGGACTAGATTGGGGAATTATAGTATCATTTCTGTTTGCGTTGCTTGCCTCCATCAGATTTATTCATCTCAAAGGCTTTGAGAGCATCTGGGGCAAGAGATCCATGAACAGAAGACTGATTATAAACAAATAATGCAATGCACCTATGAAACTGCTTCTCAAAAACAGCAATTGCATGTAAAATCTGGGCCAATAGTTTTTCTACATCACACCATGCATTGTTAGAACCAGGGACTATTGAATCACTTTATATATATCTTCAACATTCACACTGCAATATCTCCCCCAACCATTCCCAGATCAGGACACAACTTCATACCGAAGTTCTATGCATCATGAGGAACCTACATTAATATTCCTATGAATTTAGGAATGGGTTTTGCCCCCACACTGTCTACCCAGCTCCATACCTAGCCCCAAGGGCCAGCTCACATCATTTGGACACATTGGGAAGGGGATATACTGGCATGTGGTTTTCTATTCAGTCTATTTCCCATTCTATTCTATTTCCAACTTCCCCCCCTGTGAAGTTTTTGTCTATCATTCCCACCACATATATGCGGGTGTACACGTGTATGGCCCCATTGGGCTGGCTTCTAACTTCACTCCATGAAGTTTTCACTTATAAATAAGTTTTCTATTTTATATAAAACACTAGCAATTTGTAGTAGTATAAAAAGGAATTATAACAATAGTTCTCCCTCCATATCACTAGCCATTGGGCTATAATCGAATATCTTTCACTTGTGCTAAACCGAAGGTTAAGCACTGAGTGCATACTTCCCTATTTGGGACTAGAACACCAGCTACTCATCGTACAGCAAGGCCAGGCCACAGTTGGGTTCATAACCACATATATTATATTATACCAGTACATATTATATCTTACTTGTGGGAGAACCACAAACATATAAAACAGACACTTTGGCACCCAGGCCGGTTTCCCAGCATGGCACCTAAGCAGAGGGTAAACCCGGGACTCAGCTCCCAGTAGAATTGCCATAGGGCAATATATTCCCTATTGATAAATATATATAAAATCATAGGAAAATCTAGGGAATCATTAAACCATTTGTCCCACTGACTCTACGATATAATAGCATGGGAAAACCCCAGGAAACCCTATCTGCCATATCTAACTACAGATTAAAAGTCTCAAGGCTTTTACAGATTAACCTACATGCATTACCATTTGATCCAGGGTAAATAATTATGCATGCTTCATCAAGAATTTTGCCTTCCTTATCAGTGTAGACAAGGCAACCAGTTTCAGGATTGATATATTCTGATACATGTATAAGTTGGCCTCTTTCTTTTTTTTTGCAGAACTGTCTGGCCTTGCTTAAGCCTGAAAATATTGATTTATATGAGTTGTAAAAATTCATTTCATATAATTATGATAAATCATACCAAGCTGATGACTTGTATTTATTTTCATGGAAACAAGATTCATCAGGAAAGTTAGGAATGATTTCTTTCTCGCCATCCTGCAATGTTAGAGGAATTCTTATAAAATTTCCTTCATTATCCTGAACCTACTTGGCCATTCTTTTCTAGTACTTCTCCATCAGTAGCAAAGATATGTTCTTGCAGTACTCAACCACATCATTGTGTGCATGGCCATCCATATAAACCCCTTTTTTTAAGAGCCTTGTGGTGCTACCTTAGCTTAATTAACCAATGACAAGAAGTACAAAGACTAATTGGATTTTTTAGAGGGATTGAGAGGCTAGGAAGAATTACTGTGTTTAGTGTGTCTTGAAATGCTTTTGGAGTGACCTGCCCAGCAGTTTGGGAAGAAAGCCATTGCCATGCCAAAATCTGTAGTTACTCATCAGAAAGAAGTGACCTTGTATGAATACCACCATGCTTGTCTTCAGGAAGCTGTTCAAACATTTGATAGTGCCAAGCAAGAACATGAACTTTTCGAGCAAAGTTAGTTGCCATTCCTTCATACCATTGTTGAGAAATTTGTTTACTTGCCTCTTTAATCCACAATGTTGCAAAATTTCTGAGAACCAGAAGTTTATTGATATTGGATAGGGTGAGCATCTGGTGCTTTTTTGTTGGGTCTTTCTTGATTTGATCTTTCAAAAACTCCCATGAGTTAATCTCCAGTTCACCTGCAACAGTCTCATCAATATGGTCTTCAGTGGACAAAGGATGAGATGGGAATGTAGAGGGTGGATGTGCTGAGCCGAGACCAGTGTACCAAGTAACCTGCATGTGGCTTGGACACTTGGGCATGGACATAGTCTGATTTACTGGGTTGGCACTACTGAATTACCAGACACTCAGTACGTGTACTTGACACCAATGAGTGATTATTTTGTTTGATTTATTGAGCAATTTTGATTGGACTCACATGATTTCTTATATTGGTAGATAGCCAACATGTTCTAGTATCAGTTTGTGTATATAGGCCCAAGTCTGAATCCTGCTCATCGGCAGGTGGAATTCTGACCTCAACACTTTCTTGTCCAATTTGGGTGTTGGTGATGTCAGCATTGATATCATGTTGCACCTCTTTAGGTAAATTTGTATCCAAATATAGTGGCATCAACTCAGGCTTGGATAGCACTTTGCCAATTTCAATTGAACAAGATCATTTGAACAAGATCATTATTGCTAATGATTGGCACGGGTAACCCCCGGGTATTTTGGGCCTACCCGTACCCATACCCGAGAATACCCGTACCCTTAGCAACGGGTAGCGGGTTATTGCAGGTACGGGTACGGGTACCCATGGGTTTAACGGGTATTGCTTTTACCCATGACCTACAACGGGTATTTGTCAAGTCCACGTACCGAGACCCATCCGCCGGCAGTGCCGACCGAGCAATCATCCTATATC
>QLPI01009806.1:0-13955 GCA_003314275.1 Chroogomphus rutilus
TGAGATGCAAGTTTGCACCCAACATAGGGACTGTTCACGGTATAGGGTGGTATGAGTGGTTTGAGGTCGCAGGGACTTGGCTTCAACTTATGTGTTGCGCCCTCCTCGATCATCTGTCCCTAATTTCGGAGAGTCGGAAAGTTTACCGGAAACTAATCGGAAACTACGACGCAAAATTAAGTCGATATTCATACTGGCGAATAGTCCAGTCGACTGGTGGCTTATATACATGTATCTAGTTCTTGTACTATCTTTTACCGAGTAAAGACAAGGGGGGGAAGAGAGTACAAGGGGCAATATAAAATGAAGAACAAGGAGTGAGGTACGCGATGATCCTGCGCGTCGTCTATCAAAGGAACGGAACCTTGACTTCGGAGTCTTCGGAGGTTCGGAATCACGGAACCTCGGAATGTATGTCGGACATCCGGAAATCGGGTATTCAGGCTTTGGGCGATCGGAAAGGTCCCGGAAACGGTGCGGGTGGTTGTGGGGTTTAATGTGGGTTTGTTTGGTGACATGGGCCATAACAGTATCCCTCCACTAGGACCGAGCCCTCGAGGTCCTAAGCTTAATTGGAGTGGTAATTAAGACGGACATTACTGCAGGGGTTCTCTGACGGTTCCCTGGGATTTTTTGATCGATAAGTGCTGATGGTTCGTCTGCCTATAAAAAGGGGGTTTCACAGAACTAGGAGGGGCCTTTCCTCGATGGAGAACATGGATCCGCAATCTTTGGAAAACCTCGGGGATTCTTTCCGTATCCCTCTCTATGGTTCGGGGACAAGTGAGGAGTGTTTTTTACACACCCTTGATGAGGAGTTGACCCTTCTCCGTGCCCATACCATTAGGGTCCGTGATATTTACGGTGAGTGATGCTTGTCAGAGCCTTTCTTTTCCTGATTCCCATAGTGAGCCATTATAAGAGGCCATCACTGTCCGGGGCTGTTCCTTGTTGGGATTCGGAGCTGGACAAAACCTCTGGTGAGTCGGGGGTGGAAACGAGTGGTCCGGAGGTACTTGGACGTATTGCCGTGTATCTATTTCATCTAGACAAGTACCGGGAGGACCTGCGCCAACTCTTGGACTACTACGAGCGCTATCATCATCGTATGTCCAACCTGACAGCTGCCGGGCCTGGCATAGAGGAGGAGAGGTTGTGGGAGAGCCTCACCGACGCGTTAACGTCCTTCCTGTTGGTGGATCATGGGCTTGATTCCTCTTTTCTGGAGGACATGGATCGGTTGCTTGTCCGTTTAGGTCGCGGGTCGGGTGGTTCCGATGGGCATTCGGGTTTGGCATAGGCCGTGTGTTAGAGTCCGGGTTCGCGTTAGGTCCGAGCTGACGTAACTCGGTCCGAGTTATGTGTTCGGAGTCGTAAGGACTTGGCTTCAACTTTAATGTTGCGCCCTCCTCGATCGTCAGTCCTTTATTTCGGAGGTTCGGAGAAGATAAGTTTTCGGAGTTCAAGAGTGAGTGGGAATACAAGTTGATATTCGAACTAAGGTATAGTACAGAAGTCTGGAGGTATTTATACATGCGATCCTTATTGTAACTAATTAGGAATGATCAAGAGAACAATAAGACGAACGAAAACGGAGTACAAGAAGAATATACATTGGTGTTACAATAAGACTATTGTTCAACGAAAAAGGAAGATGTCCGAGGTCCGAGGGTAACGATGCTGATCGGGCTCGGAGGTGGGAATGTAGGTTTGGACTTGGTTCGGAGTAGGGCCTTCTCGTAGCGCCCTATGTTGGATGTCCGAGATGTCGGAGTTATATCACAGATATAACACCGTGGAGGGCTCAGGTGATTCAAACGAAGGTGTTGATTAGTTGTTTGTATGATTGGTGTTATGAAATTTTACGGTTTGGTGGTGTCTTCTGGGCGATGTAAGGGTCCTTGAATAATTGTCGTTTTCCCGGATGTTTTCTTTTCCTTCACTCTCCTTCTCTCTTTTTTTTTTTTTTTTGAGTAGATGTCCTATGGTCGCCTGATTTCCGTGGCCGGGGCCCTAGTGGTCGTGGGGTCGTGGGGATCATATCATTCATTCTTCCGGATTGTCACCTGGATGGAGGTAGTGTCATCGGGATTCAGGAAATGTCCTGCAAGGCTCGAGTCTTGGTTGAAATTGTTGATTAGTTTTAGCTCGTATTAATACTCTAACAAGAAGGGGTCTAGTTCTAGAGAATCTACATGGTACCATTAGTCTAAGGGACGGTATGGAATTCCGCGAGGATCAGGGTTCTTCCTGAGCGGAGTTTTTGGGGGGTCGTATTTGAGCGCTGAGTGAAGACTGCTGGCTCCATATTGCCAAGAATCAGTTAGGATATTCTAAATGAGTAGTACTCAATACCCTGTCGATCAATGGATTGTAGTGGGTGAGTGTGGTCCTTGCAACTAAGATTCTGACGGGGTTCGGGGGGTTGGATTCGGAGGGTCGGAGTTCAGAGGGTCGGAGTGTTTCTGCAGAGGGGTCGAAATCTTTCGACAATTGGTCATGGGGGGTCATATTCCTGAAAAGGTTGGATGCATTGTTTTGTTTTACATCCATAGGCATAGTTGGTGTTCAACATGAACAACTGGTGCCGGAGTCGGGGGCCTAACTTCTTATTCCTCGGTTTCTGAAGCATCCGACGTCTCAGACTCTTCTTCAACCTCTTCCGTCACGGAGGCTGCGCGCCCTTTGGTGACCGTGGTGGTGGATCTCAGGCATTCCTTGGCTGGGTGACCCGATCTGCCGCAGAAGAGGCAGAGGTTTTGTTCGAAGCGGCGTTGCCGTTCTTGTGGCGTAAGTTTTCCGTCTTTCCCTAATCTGGACGAAAGATCCGTGGTAGTCCTGCTGCCACTGGATGGGGTCGCAGGTTGGCCTACATTGGCCATCTTATTGCCCGTGTTAGGGGCCAAATACGTGGTCACGGGGGTCCTCCCTCTGTTGTAGGGGTGGTCGAAGTTCCGGGTGGAGGGGGGCTCTCTGGCAATTTCCGATCGTCGCTCCCAGTAGCGGGCGTCGATGGATTGGGACAGGAGATGGAGTTGGAGCAGGGAATGGGGTTTTCCTACTCTAGAGATCTTGTCCTTGATTCTGCCGGGGAGTCCGTTGTAGAACTGGCAACGAAGTGCAGTGTTGCCCCAGTGGATGCGGGTGGCTAGTCGATTGAATTCGACTACATATTTCGTGATGCGCTGATTATCGCGCATGTGGAGGGTCTCGAGGTCTGCTTCGGCCTCTTCTTCTGGGTCATGGGGGCCGAAGTTGGTTTTGAGTTCGTTCACGAACTCCTCATAGTCATGGAGCCAGTCTGGCTCATCGGGGGCAGAAAGGGCTGGTTCGAACCAGTCCAGGGCGGTACCGGTCAGGTACGACAGTACGTAGGTTACCTTGGTGCTCTCGGTGTCGAAGGCGTCAGGGCAGTCATGGAAGTTCAGCCTACATTGCACTAGAAAGGCTTGTAGTTTTCTCGAATCGGATCCATCGAAGGTATCCGGATCCCGAACCTTGGTGGCACGGGAAGCTGATCTTCTGGGGGTGGCTAAGTTACTTGCCAGCATAACGAGGGCCTGAGTGAGATCGGGCACAACGTTGGGTCCTAAGGTGGGGGCCCCTCCCGGGTGTGCAGGAGGCGGCGGTGCTGCGGCGGGTGGTGCGACATAGGGTTGGGCAACGGGGGGTGGTGCAGCAAATGGGGGTACAGTGGGTGGTGCAACGAGTGGTGGTGCCACGGGCAGTGGTGCCATGGGCAGAGGTGCGAAAGGTGGTGGTACGTAGGGGGGCGCCAACGAGTCTGACGGTGCTGCTGTGGATGGTCCTGAACTGGACCGCATACCTGATGGCGATAATTGTTGAATCGCCGGGGGGTGGTTCACGAGGAACAGGTTGGTCAAATTCGAATGCAGGTGTTGGTCTGCATCCAAAAATCCGGAGTTGGAAGAAGGCTCTGGGGGATGAGCTGGGGTCTGAGGCGTCTGAAAACTTAGTCCGGGGACGGGCAGTTCTCGGGGGACGGATGCACGGCGGGTAGACGCCTAAGTGATTGTCTGCATGGCTTGTGAACGTGTGATGGGTCTCATGCTTAATGATGATCAGGAGTGTGAGTACGAATATACTGTTAAATCCGCATTTTGGCGCTTAGCTAGAGACTTCCGGAAGGGTTTTTTGGAGGGTTCCAAAAGGGTTCCAAAAGGGTTCTGAAGGGAGAGTTTGTATTCTGAGGGAGGGGGTGAGGATCGGAATCGGGATCAGAGTCAGAATGGACGGAAGTTGGGAATGCCGGGGGTCTAGGGACTGTTCACGGTATAGGGTGGTACGAGTGGTTTGAGGTCGCAGGGACTTGGCTTCAACTTATGTGTTGCACCCTCCTCGATCGTCTGTCCCTAATTTCAGAGAGTCAGAAAGTTTACCGGAAACTAATCGGAAACTACGATGCAAAATTAAGTCGATATTCGTACTGGCGAATAGTCCAGTCGACTGGTGGCTTATATACATGTATCTAGTTCTTGTACTATCTTTTACCGAGTAAAGACAAGGGGGGGAAGAGAGTACAAGGGGCAATATAAAACGAAGAACAAGGAGTGAGGTACGCGATGATCTTGCGCGTCGTCTATCAAAGGAACAGAACCTTGACTTCGGAGTCTTCGGAGGTTCGGAATCGCGGAACCTCGGAATGTATGTCGGACATCCGGAAATCGGGTATTCAGGCTTTGGGCGATCGGAAAGGTCCTGGAAACGGTGCGGGTGGTTGTGGGGTTTAATGTGGGTTTGTTTGGTGGCATGGGCCATAACACTTGTATACCCCAAGTCATACACGTCAATAGAAGGTGAGTTTGCAGTTGGTTCGTCAACTTCAATGCAAACAGTGTGTGCATCTTCCAGGTCGATGCCAGCAAGGTTCGAGCCATCACTGATGAGCAAAAATGTATTGCTTTCATCAGTTGCAGGTGACTTTTCTGTTTCACTGTCAGGGTCATCGCCGATCTCAGAGAACTAGTCTTCCATGCTGTCCCCTTTAAATTCGATATCAGAGTCAGAGTCTGAAACTGACATAAGTTCTGGAAGCTCTGAGTCAGACTCTCTCATTGGCCAAAAAGGCACTTTTGAATTCGAGATTGGATTTGACAGCAGCATTGGCGGTGCTGCTCTTCATCGGTGAGTCATTTTTCTTATTTCCAGTAATGCGTGCAGGTTTAGGACACTTGTTCCTGTAGTGCCCTTTATCTCCACAGTTCCAACAGGTCCCAGGAACTTTTCGCAGAGTGCATCCCCCTTTGCTGTTTGAAGCTACTGACAGAGCTTTGTCCTTTTCAGTTCCTTTAGGGATGCTTGCATTGCAATGAGCACGTTGAGCTTGATGATGCTCATACTCTTCTGATGTGAGTGAAATGAGCTCGTCTGGGTCGATTGTTTTTGATGAGCTGTATAATTTAGCTCCAGCAAGCAAATTTGACACAAAAGAAGATAGGTGAGAGGGTAGGGACTTGATAATGGTGGAATGATAGTCTTTCTCTTCGATATTCACCCTGTAAGTTGCTAGCTCCTCCTTTTTGACTCAGAGGTTATCTAGAAATTCATGGACATTTCCTTTCTCAGGACATTTCGACTCCATGAACTGGGAGCGCAAATTGGCCTGAGCAAAGGCCCCTTTGGTTGAGTACTCGGTCCATATCAAGTCCCATCGGTCTTTGAGGGACGTTTTACTATGGACTTGTATGAGGGTTGAGTCTGGGATATGGTGAGTGAGCAGGGCTTTCGCTAAACAGTCATCCTTTGTCCACTGAGTAAGGGCCACCTCTTCTTTAGCAGTAGGGGGTGAGCTGAGAGTAGGGCAAACAGTAGTACCGTCAAAATATCCCCACAAGCCCTTGGCCTTGATGGCATCCTAGAAGTGCATGGTAAATGCCAACCAGTTCAAACCATTTGGCATGAGCTTTGGGACTGAGGAGGGGAGGATATCAGTGGTGGTTAGAGCTGTTGTGGACATTGGAGTGGTAAGGTTTGGGAGATAACTCATAAGGTATGTGAGCGTGAGCGGGGCCTAATAACCTGTAAAGATAACTATACGACAATATATCTCAGTGTTTGTGTAATGTCAAACCACTGGTATTTACCTATATGACAATATATCTGTAGCGTACAGGTAAGCTAAATATAATATCAGAGTTGGACAAGGTCTTACCTCAGTGTTTGCGTGATGTCAAACTACTGAGGGAAACTGTACATAGGCTGTAACTACTTATAATCTTTGTAGACAATAAATTCATATAAAAATTGGGATAATAAGAATGTCTTGCAGCTGCACAAGACCTAAAACAGCCAATAATGGCCTTGCTTACTAATCGGGGATTTCGGGCATGGCGGTTTGTATTCCCAACAACAGTTTGGTAGTCTGCCATGCTCTCTCTCATTGTGGGTTGTTGGTGTCCTTGACAAAAACCAAACGACCTGGCCAATGAGCCATCTTAGACTAGAGTGTTGTTCAGCTAGCTTGTCCAGCCATAAACTTGATCACCCTGTGTTCTGACAGGTAGTATAGTGGCCCTTTGGTTTACGGCAACTTGTTGGTAGTCGACATCGGATCGGTTCAAGACCCAAGGGTGCCAGAAATTCACTTTAGAACATTGTGTTGGTCCAGGTAACCACAGGAGCAACGAACCTTCTAAGCTTTGTTCGGTAGTCTGCCATGCTCTATCTCACGGTCGATTGTTGGTGTCATGGACACTGATCACCTATTTCAAGACCAAATGACCGGGCCAACGAGCCATCTTAGGCCCGAGTGTTGTTGAGCTAGCCTGTACAACTACAGAATTGATAATGGTGTGCTGGCAGGTATGATGGCGGCGCTTTGGTTTGTGGTGACGTGTTGGCACTCAACATTGGCGACCTCCCTTGGTTCGCTTCACCACCAGGATATCATGCCAGTACCTTTCTCTGCACCTAAGCGATATTCTCCCACAGGAGATTTTTCATGATCGCTCACTGCTCTTTTTAGTATGTTTTGAGATATTGTAGCCTAGGGATCCACAGTTTTGATATCCCTATGCATGACGGTTGTCTGTCCCACTGTGTTTTACCATCAGTTATTGGCACTCTCAACATTGGTGACCTCCCTCGATTCAAAATGAAATATCATGCGATCCACAGACTTGATCCTACGCACGGTCCGGTTGTCTATCCCATTTTGTTTTACCATGGGTTAACCATTGGCACCCTTAACATTGGGGACTTCCCTCGCTTCAAAATTAAAACCACGCCATCAATTTCCCTCCTCTACGTAAATTTTCACCTGGTCACTGGTTTCGCATCTCTACTTATGCCAGCACAAGCAACTCTCAGCCGCTCCCTCAGAATGTTTAACTTTATCCCTACTCGCTAATTCCAACATCATTGGTCAATATAGTAATTCAAACTTTCCGGGTTGGCTTAAATCTATGACTCTAGGTATCATCTCGAACAGAGGCCACTCTATCACAATGGATCCATCCATCTTGATTCCCCTATCTGAACAAGGTGGAAGCTGACTTCAACAGTTATGATGTTATAAGTGCACTGAGGTTCAAAATGTGTTTGTTGATATGGACTACTTGGCAATTTTATCTTTAGCAAGCTTTCATCTCACTTGCCCTAGTTTCTAGACATGATTTGATTGTTGCAAAAACTCAAGGTCTTTGCTTGTGCTCTGTCCCGCACTACCCTCGTAGGTAGATCACAAAGCTCCACAGCCTATGATACCATTCTCCTTCTGGTTTTTCAATGCATGCCAATATTAAATCCTGTGGTCAAGCAGTATGCACTTGAATGACTACAGGGAGAATGCTGTGGTGACTTCACCACTTGTGCGGGGTATAGCACAAGTATTTCGTTTATTATGAGAAATGTGTATTCTTCATGGATTGCGCATTATTTGTTTGTAACAGAGGTTTATGGTGTAACCCGCCCGCTCCTTTATAGGGAACGGCATGGGTCACCCACGGGTCAAATGTGGGTGACCCGCACCCGACCCATGGGAAACCCGAACCTGTCAACCCATGGGTTTTTTCCCATGGGTCAACGGGTGTCAGGTGCACGCCGCACCCACACGCGTGCGGTGCGTACAGCGCATACGGTGCGTGCGGCATGTACGGCACATACGGTGCGTACAACGCGTATGGCGCTTTCATCATGTTCGGGGCATCGCATTCGTGTCGGTGCATGCGCGTATGCATAAGTTGCATTCGTGTCGGAGTTGACGCCCTGGGTTGGGCCTGGGTCACGGGTGCTCGCGGCTTGACCCGCACCCACACCCAAGGACACCCAACCTGGTGACCCATGTGGGTTGGCCTGACCCATGCATTTCCCTACTCCTTTAAGCTCTGACCCGCAAAGGACCGAACCATCACGTGACTGTTCGGGTTCTATATATACCTCAGAAGGCCGCTTGGCCTGCTTATCTTTCTTGCTTCTTGCCTCCATCTCACCTCCAAATTTGCTTCAAGACTGACCCATGTAACCACACAAAGCTTACTACACTCATCTTGGGTGTCCACCAATGACAATGGTTATCAACGTTCCGTTTAACACCAAACCGCCAACTAATGCCAACAACTCATCTGTCAGCTTGGATCTTTGGTGTCGTGTGTTCATCATCAAGACATTGATGATCAATGTGCAACACCAACCTGCCATGCCACCACACCAAATGGCTACACCATCACACCAAATGGCTACATCAGCACACCACACCAAACCACCACACCAAACCACTACACCACTACACCAAACTGCCACACCACCACACCAATGCCAACAACTCATCTGTCTGCTTGGGTCTTGAGCCTTCTTTTCTTTTTCTCTTCTTCCATCCATTTCTTCAAGACTCAAGATGTATGCCTCCAGAAAACATGGGTGATTCAGTTTCAAGACCAAACCATGCCAATGCTATTTTGGTGCTATGAAAAATGTTTTCCTTCCTTCCTTTTCTCTTTCTAGCCTTATAGATCACATCCCCCCATAGCTGATCATGCTTTTTCTCACTGGGTTTTTTAATGCAGATCAGTCTTATGTGGTGAGGTATTTTGAATTTCTCCCTGGACTTTTTCTCTTGGCCAGCATGTTAAATCCACGTGTCGGCGCTTAGCTAGAGGCTTCTGGAAGGGCTTCCAGAGGGTTCCGAATGATTTCTGAAGGGGGGGGTTCGTACTCTGGGGATGGAGGGACCAAGGGTTGCGGACTTGGGATCGGAATCAGAACAGGGACAGAAAGTCGGGAAGCACCGGGGATCTTAAGACTGTTCACGGTATAGGGTGGCACGAGTGGTTCGAGGTCGCAGGGACTTGGCTTCAACTTATGTGTTGCACCCTCCTCGATCGTCTGTCCCTAATTTTGGAGAGTCGGAAAGTTACCGGAACTTAATCGGAAACTATGACGCAGAATTAAGTCGATATTTGTACTGGCGAATAGTCCAGTCGACTGGTGGCTTATATACATGTATCTAGTCTTGTACTATTTTTTACCGAGTAAAGACAAGGGGGGGAAGAGAGTACAAGGGGCAATATAAAACGAAGAACAAAGGAGTGAGGTATGCGGTGATCCTGCGCGTCGTCTATCAAAGGAGTGGAACCTTGACTTCGGAATCTTCGGAGGTTCGGAAACATGGAACCTCGGAATGATGCATCGGAAATCCGGAAATTGGTTATTCAGACTTTGAGCAATCGGAAAGGTCCCGGAAACAGTGCGGGTGGTTGTGGGGTTTAATGTGGGTTTATTTGGCGGCATGGGCCATAACACAGCAAGGCCAACTGTAGATATATTAAATAAACTTTACATAGCATGTAGAATGTAGCCAAAAACACATTATTTTTTTCTTTTTGAAACCATTGAATTTTGTACATCAATCAAGCATTCCAGGTGAATGAATTGGGGTGTCACCCTCCATGACTCAACTCTTCCCCTATCTGGACCAGAGACTTCAACAAGCACAACCCGTTGTGATCGGACCTCAAGCTTGGTGGTGCAGACACAGTGACACCGACCTCTTTATGCAGCTGCTTACTTAGCACCACATGGAACTCCAACTCCCTGCTGGCACCCCCATCTTTCAATCTGACTCCCATCAAATGTGGATCACCCTGACCTCTTCTTCTGCAACTCTGACCTAACCCACCGAGTTTTGTCCTGCAACACCTCCTCTGACGACCGCCTTCCATCCGTATACCATCTGCCCATCACACATGGATAGATGTGGAGCTTTTTTAGAACCTCACCCAGTCCGGTCTCCCTAGTGTCTTACTCCCCTCCACTCCTTCCAAACTTGACGGCTTCGTAGACCGGCTTACAACTGCAATTTAAGACACCATTAAGGTGTCCGTCCCCGTGTCGTGGTCAACCCCCTACTCCAAGCGTGGGTGGAACCCAAACCTCACACAGCTCCGTCATGACTACGCACATAAGAGCAGAGATGACTCTCGCACTGTATTTACAGTTAGTTAGGAACATAGCAAACGCGCCTCAAACTGCAAGGCCAAAGCGGATCACAGGAAGGGCTGGATCGAAGAGGCTAAGGAGGAGGACATATGGGTGGCCAGCAAATATGCGAAAAACCCTCTTTCCGACGGGTACCATGCATGCATTCCCTCTCTCTTCAAGAAGGGAGCCAGCGGTCAGATAGTTTCAGAAGTACACACAGACGCCAATAAGGCAGCCTTATTCATGGACCTGTTCTTTCCGCCTCGCCCGCACAACCTTCCCAATCTACCTGAAGAATCTGACCCCTACCCTCTGCCGCTCAAATTTTCTGCACCTGCACTACATCAAGTCACCCGCCGAATCAACAAAGCCAGCTCTTTCAAGGCCCCAGGAGAGGATGGCATCCCCAATGCGGTCTTAAAAGAATGCGAGGCCCTCCTCATCCTACTGCTGCATGCCTGTCTCTTAGCAGTCATCACTACTGGATACTTCCCCAAAAGATGGCGTACATGGAAGACCATCGTGCTCCGGAAACCTGGCTAACCCGGCTACACTATAGTCAAGGCCTACCGCTCCATTGCAATCTACGACACAATGGGAAAGGTAATATCTGGGGTAATGGCTGACATCACAGTGTACCTCACAGTCAGACACAACCTGCTCCCACTCCGCCACTTCGGGGGGCAACCTAATAGGATGACCGTCGACTCGCTCCTCTATCTGACTCACCGGGTCAAGGAACCATGGCGCAAGTGGAAGGTGGTGACCATAATCTTTCTGGATATAGCAAACGCCTTTCCCAATGCAGTAATGGACCGGCTGCTCAAGAACATGGCTAGGCTAGGATACCCGTCTGAAATTATATCATTCTTCGAGGCTATGCTTAAGGATAGGAAAACCACGCTGAGTTTTGATGACTTCACCTCACTACCCATTGACATTGACAACAGTATTGGAGAAGGGGAAACAGCCTCAATGATCCTCTATCTCATATACAGCTATGACCTGGTGGCCATCTCTCAAAGAAGCGACGAAGACGGCGGTGCCTATGTGGACAACAATTTCTTCATGGCCATAGCTGAAACCTTTGAAGAATGTGACACAATGCTCGACGTTATGCTGGACAAGCAATCGGCCTGGTCCGCGGTCCACAATTCCCAAGCCGAAATCTCGAAGTTCCAGTGCACGAGGCTCACAAGGCGCAAAGATATAGCTCGGGCTGACTTTGTGCACAGACAAACCCGCCTCGTCATCGAATGTGTCCGCGAGGCACGGCTTTGGGCGTACAGATTGACCAGGAACTCTGTTGGCATCAGCATATCCAGCAGGCGGTTCAGAAAGCAGAAGGCCTCCTCCTTGCTGTGAACCGGCTCACGCGGCCCTCCTTCGGCCTCCCCGAACAGCATGTCCGGCATCTCTATATATCCATGGTGCTTCCCAAGCTGGAATACGCCCACCCAGTATGGTACACTCCGGTGCACGAGGACCCCAACACAGGAAGGCGGACCGGCTCAATAGGACACACCAAAATCATGGATAAGGTTCAGAGGCTGGGATGTAAACTGATCACAGGGGCCTTCAGATCAACGGCTACTGACATCCTAGAGCTTCACTCCTGGATTCCACCAACCCAGAAATACTGGACGACGCCTGTCATCGCGAGGCGCTCAGACTAGCGACACTGCCTAGAACCCACACCCTCTATAAGACAGTGAAGCGCGGCTCAAGGAGGCGCCCACGATCGCATCCCTCTGCAATCCACAACCTCCTCTGGCGTTACAAGATTCGCCCAGACACCATAGAAACAGTGGACTCGACCAGACACCACCCCAGCTGGCGCCTCAATTTACCGCGCACATAGCAAGCCAGCTGCAGCCAGTACTTTGAGGACCACGTTGGACGACGTCCAAATCTTCTCAGACGGATCAGGACTCCAAGGCAGCATCGGTGCGGCGGTGGTCACCCTTCAAGATGGGCAGGTCCTTCGGTACAGGCTAGGTAAAAACTCTAAACACAGAGTTTTCGAAGGAGAAATCGTCGGCCTGATTCTGGCACTGAAGCTGCTGGAAACCCATCTAACTGCTAGATCTGCCCTGATTATCCTCGACAATCAAGCCGTCATCCAGGCCCTGCAGAACAACAGGACCCAGCTGGCTTAATACCTGCTAGACTTAGTCCACACGCTTATCCGGCGGCTGAAGTGCAAATGCCATAACCTGCACATCCACTTGGAGTGGGTTCCGGGCCACATGAAAATCGAAGGTAACGAGCTGGCTGATGAGCATGCAAAGAGAGAGGCGGGAGGGGACGTCTCCGGCACCGACGACCTTCCAGAGCTACTCAGAAAGCGCCTCCGGTAAGTATCGCAGCCTTGAAGGCCAACCGGAAGAAGTGTGTCCTCCAGCGCTGGAGGAAGGTCTGGTCAAAATCGCCCCGCTATGCCAAAATGTCCCAAGTCGACTCGAAATTGGCGAAAGGTCAGATCTACAGGACGCTGAGCTCTCTGCCCCGAAGAGCGACTAGTATCCTTGTACAGCTGCGTGCCGGCCATATGTCTCTCAACTCATTTCTCAAGAAGATGAAAGCCTCGGACTCAGCCTTATGCAAGAAACACCGCCAGCCGGAGACCGTAGTGCTCTACCTCAAATACTGCAAACGATCAGAGCAGCGCAACCAGGTCAGACACAAGGGAGGAAAGGTCAGCCGCTCCAATCACCGGCTGTTGGGCGACCCCAAGATCATCCCCGCTACCCTGCGCTATATACAGTCCACGCGCCGCTTCGACAAATACACCGGCATAGTACCCACGAGCGAATGACCAACCCCTAAGCGTTTTCTTTTCTGGGATTCGTTCATGATCACTCAGATACCAGACCTTCTACTCCAACTTGGCTCGGCTCTCGTTTTCTGCCGGTCCCTCTAATGTGAGAAATTGGCCCTCTTGTGCCTCCCCGGCCAATACTATACACCCCAGTCCTTCTGATAGCCCCCCCCCCCCGTTGGATCTCTCAGTGCTAGGAATACAGTGATAGAAAAGAAAAAAATAATTTCATAACATCAAAAGCACAAAAACATTAAAGTCTTCTCCCAGTACTCCAGTACTTCTCTTGATTAGCCCTAGAATGCAAATTAAAACACCCTTTTCTATTCAAACATTCATTAATAGGCCAAAAAACAACCTTCCTGGTTCTTCACAATAAATCCTAATGCTCCCTTATCCCTAAATTCAACTTCTATTATTCACCACTGAAGGTTTGGCCCAAAATTTGAACTCCATGGGCCAGTTAATTGGACCATAGCAGATTGAAGTCCAGAGCCAAATTACTGGTTTCACATAGAAACACACCAATATTGTTGTATATTGTGGGTCCACATATAGATAGGTGAAAATATACCTGTTTTGAGGTTTTCCTTGGACTTGTAGCACTTATGATATAAGAGTTAATTACTATAAGTAATTTACTCTTAAATGGCCACCCAAAAACTTATTATATTTTCTTGATAGTCAATTAAGACTG